>CAUYPK010053414.1:0-11671 GCA_963574355.1 Loris lydekkerianus | reverse complement strand
TCTCCATCAATTTTAAAGCTTAGCTTAGCAGGATACAGAATTCTGGGCTGGAAATTGTTCTGTTTAAGTAGATTAAAGGTAGATAACCATTGTCTTCTTGCTTGGAAAGTTTCATTAGAGAAGTCTGCAGTCACTCTGATGGATTTTCCCCTGTAGGTCAACAGGCGCTTACTCCTGGCAGCTTGCAGAATCTTTTCTTTTGTCTTGACTTTGGACAGTTTCATCACAATGTGTCTTCGAGAAGCTTGGTTAGAATTGAGGCGACCTGGGGTCCAATACCCTTCTGAAAGAAGTGTGTCAGAATCTTTGGTAATATTTGGGAAATTTTCTTTTATAATATTCTCTAGTATGGCTTCCATTCCTCTGGGGCATTCTTCTTCTCCTTCTGGGATTCCTATAACTCATATGTTTGAATGCTTCATAAGGTCCCATAATTCTGACAGTGAACATTCTGCTTTATCTCTCATCTTTTCTGCCTCTTTAACTATGTGAGTTATCTCAAGAACTTTGTCCTCTACCTCCGAAATTCTTTCTTCTGCATGGTCTAACCTGCTGATGATACTTTCTATTGCATCTTTAAGTTCCCTAATTGACAGCTTCAGTTCCTTCAGCTCTGCTATATCCTTTCTATATTCTTCATATCATTCATGTTTTATTTGATTCTGTTTTTGGATTTCCTTTTAGTTATTTTCCACTTTATTAGCAGTTTCTTTCATTGTTTCCATCATTTCCTTCATTGTTTTCATCATGTGTATTCTAAATTCCCTTTCTGTCATTCCTAACATTTCTTTATAGGTGGAATCTTCTGCCATAGCTACCTCATTGTTCCTTGGAGGGGTTGTTCTGGACTGCTTCTTCATGTTGCCTGGAGTTTTCTGCTGATTCTTCCTCGAGTGATTTCTTTTATCTGTTTCCTTGCCCTAATTTTCCTTTCACTTCCTCTTGCTGTTTAAGTTCCCATGCCTGTGGACTAAGGTTTTGATGAGTCCTTTTGCTATAGGACCAGAAGGATGAGAAGGTTGAAAAGCAAGAAGGGATGAAAGAAAGAAGGAAAAAACGAAAAGAAAACAGAGAAAGGAGAGGGGGTGGGTAAAAGGAATATTGAGAAAAAGAAGAGAGGCACAGAAAGAGGGAGACAGAGCAATATAGGTGTACAGTAGGGTACTTTGAAACAACCTTTAAGAAACTCCCAACCTCCGGAGGTGCCCGGTTGGGTGGTTCCCTTGAGGTCAGCCCCTCTTTGCTAACCTGATCAGACACAGTACCCCACCTCCACCAAGTAGAGAGGAAAGCCAAAAATGCTATAAACCAAACCAAAACAAGCAAACAGAAAACTTTACAGGATAAAATTGGGTGAAAAACCAAATAATAGGGGTAGAAACACTAGCAAAAATGAAGTTCTAGTTATTGAAAAAAGGCACCAGTGGGAAATTGTATTTAAACTAGAAAAATGGAGAAAGAAAAAAAATCTGTAGAAAAGGTTGAAATTAAAAAACAAAACAACAACATCAAAATAAACAAAAATGAAACAAACAAACAAAAAAACAAAAACAACCCCCCAAAACAAAGCAGTATATATATCTTGTTGAATATTGTCTGGGCAACAGGTGGTCTTCTGGGGTATGAGATGTTAATCACAATGCTGATAAACTGAAGGCCCCTGCTGATTCCTCAATCCTCACAGGGTAGACACCCTAAGTCTTTCTTCAGCCCTGTTAAAAGGCACTTTAAGCTTCTAAACTTGCTAAGCAGAAGCTTTCCCAGGAAAGTGCTTGTCACTGGAATCACTGCTGAAGTGGCTATCCACTTACCCAGTGTGCTAAAACCCATCTCACTCTGCCCCTGAGGGTTAGGGCTGTAAGCTGGCTCAGTCCCTGCCTTTAGGCTGCTCAGTCACTACCTTACTAGCTCCTGCCCACTCCTTGCTGTGCAACCCTGAGGGGGGACCTTGTTGGGGCAGTTCTCTCACAATGGTTCCCTGCGGCCCACAGCCAAACACTATTAGCTCCGTCCATCTGGCTCAGCGGCTCAGTCTGGGACCCTAGACAATGCCCAAAGTTCTTTGCACTCCTGCTCGAGCTCTCCCCAAGGCAGTTCAACTGAGTGCCAAGTCCAAAAATGCCAAAAACAGTTCACAGGTAAGGCCTTTCCGGTTTGCAGTCTCGCTGCTACTGCACTTATAGCTGTTGGCGGGATTAGTCTGATCAAACACACGTGATTACTTGCCAGTTTTCCACTGTTTTTCTCCTCCTCTTGGGGTCCAGAAGTATCTCGCTGACTCCCTGTGTCCTCAAAGGGATGATTATAGGCAGATCCCACCAGCCAGAGATGCCTGGAGTCTTATCACCCCAGACTCATGGTGCCCAGATGCAAGGAAGTTGTTACTTGGCCGCCATCTTGCTCAGAGCTGCCATCTTGCTTTTTCTTTTCTGTTTTCTGTGTGTGGTGCTTATCTTTGTAATTATAACTGTCCAAGGTATCTCTCATACATTGCTTCTTTAGACAATATGTTTCAGTTCTTTACTTCACACAGATGTGAAGTTAACTGGTTTCTTCTTCATTCCTCTGTCCTCTTATTCCTACCATTGTATGATTAGTAATCTCAGTAATGCCATTTTCTCAGGGTTTGTTTGTCTAATATCCTGAGTCTAGTGTCACTGATGTCCTCTGACTGCCAGCACTGGGAATGAGGCAGCATTTTGGAAGTGCTCTCACACCACGTCTGCCTCCTGTTGGGATTCTTGAAGGTTGTAAAGTGTCCTTTTACAAAAGTTAAAGATATTATATTTAAGTTGTACATTTGGTTCTTGGCCCTGGCTTAAGGACACTTCATACACTGTTTTTGGTGGCAGGTGGCTTTCCTGTAGTAGGTTCAACAGGAGGTTATGGACTTTGGAATGTTTGAAACCATTTTTCAGTAGCCTTGATTATTGAGGGGCAAATTGACTGCACATAAACACTGGTTACCTGTCCCTTTTCCCTTCTGAGGATCCCATAGTGTTGTTTTGTAGCATTTATTGGTGTGGAGTGTGGCTGGTGAGACATCTGAGGCCAATCTGTCTTCCCCCATAGACAATTTGGTATTTGGCCCTGAAACAGATGAAATCTTGTCATTTGAGACAGAGTGGCAGGGCCTGGGGGACATGACAGACACATAGAGGCACACATCCTCTCTCCTGAATGCTGCTCAAATTAATTCTCTCCAAAATTACTTAGCAAAAGTAATAGAATAGAAAAACTATTTTGAAATAATACTAAAAAAAAAAAAATCCATCTAAAGTAAGAGTGTGTATCAGGGCACACCAAGAACCAGAGAAAACTGGCCCAGAACAGAGACCCAAGACCTGCACTGCTGCACGGGACCTGCCACCCGTCTGGGACTCGGACTATACCCCTGTCTTTGCTCAGCCTGTCCCTGTGCTGACACTTCTTGCTAAGTCTGTGACATCTCCACTTCTGCTGTATGCTTCATCTCTTTATTCCTCTCCTCCATGTTCCCGCCTGTGCTTTCTGTGGTATCCGTTTCTCTTGAACCTCTTTCTACTTGATTTCTTCTGTAACTTGGGTCAGATGGCATTTGCCTTCTTCTGCTCACCTCTGCTCTGTCCTCTAAGTGCTCGCATTTGAGCTTCACAGTTTTCTCCATAAATCCAGTTCTTTATTTGTTTATAATTCATGAAGAATTATTTGCCTGAAATTTTCACCTTAATCTTTAACAGTATTTTTTCTGGTGAGTATTTTTTATCTGTTGATGCATTTTGCCTCTTTTTGTCCAAACCTGAGACTGTTTCATTCAAGTTCATTACTCATTATGCCGTGAGTTAAGGTCCTCAGGGCTGTTTGTTGGTGTTTCCTTGGGTCAGGAGAACAGCAGCCTGAAGACTTTCACAGATGGGTCCAGCCACTGTGACTGTCAGGCATGGTGGTGCTAGTGGAACCTTTGACCAGGTCCAGACCTGGGCTCCATTGACTGCTTCTGGCTCCCACACTGGTTTTTCTTTGCATGTGCAAGATAAAGCTGAGCTCTAAGATGAGGGTCTTGTTTTCAGAAAGCATAGATGGCAGCTGCGCCCTCCACCTGCTCCCGTGTCACCTCTGTCCCTGTCAGCTTTATGTGTACTTTGGATTCTGTGTGTTATATCTGTTTTCCTAGTTTTGCTAACGACAACAACAACAACAAAAAATGCAAATTACCAAATTACCACAAAACAAAACAAAACTCCCCATTTTGACCCCGCAAATCCACACAAGTTGTAAAGGACATGAAGCCAGCATGTGGAGGAGGCACCTGCACCTGCCTGCTCAGTGCTGCGCTCTTTACAGGAGCCCAAAGTTGGGCCCAGCCCGCTGTCCCTCAGCAGAGGACTGGACACAACATGACATCTGTGCATGGCAGAATGTCACTTGGCCCTGAAACAGATGAAATCTTGTCATTTGAGACAGAGTGGCAGGGCCTGGGGGACATGACAGACACATAGAGGCACACATCCTCTCTCCTCTGTGAGAGCTTCAAAAGCAGGTTGGGGCGGGAGGTGTTGGTCAGAGGATGCAGAACTTCTGTTAGGAGGAATGAGCTCAAGCAGACGCTCTGCTCTGCAGTGACTGCAGGTCAATGACAAAGTGATAGGGTCTTGAAAAATCACCGAGAGACGATTTTAATCATTCTCACCACAAAAATGACAACCATGTAAGGTGACTTAATTTTGCCAAATGTAAACAGAAGGTGCCAAAAATGTGTACACTTTTTAAGAAAGGAATGAACTATATTAAAATTGTAACTCTCAAGTCATGTTTGACTTCTGCAGTTACAAGAGATACCAAGACAATATACAACTGAGTATTACAATTTTAATAGCGTTTTCCTTTCTTAAAATGTGTATTTTTTGGCACCCTCTATTTTAAAACATATTGAGCAGGTTTAAATAATTTTTATTTTTGTCAATTAAAAAGTAACTTGAAAAAGAAGAAAACACCTTTATATTTTGGTTTTGTGTGAATTCTGGGATCACAGGGGGTACACATGTGTGTGTGACCTCCACTGCCAAGACTTCCAGGGACTCAACCTGCCTCCCCAACTGTGCAGATGGCTCTGTCCTCCCGAGGCCCCACATGGGCTTCTCTTTCTTGAGCAGGCTATGTGAGGATTCATGGCCAAGCCCCAACCTGCCTCCTCCAGCCCCTACCCCCCACTGCTGCTTTTCAAGGTGCAGTTCCAGGGAACACCTGTCCACGGCCCTCCAGGCCATGAGCCCAAGAGTTGTGGCACCTGCTCTGGCTTTGCTATTGTTGTTCTTGCTTTTCCAGCTATAGTTGGAGGATCCCCCTTTTTCATCTCAGTTGGATAATGTTTGTATCCATTCAAAAAACCTTTTCAGGTACACTGAACAGGTATATTGCACATTTCCTGGGGGAGAGGCACAACTACAACCTGGACTTTAACCTTAGAGAAGCAAATGACTGTGTAACCTAATCATATGTCCCCATATTAATTTGAAATAGAGAAAACTATTTTTATTTGTCAATATTCTACATGGAATAAGAACTAAATCTTATACCTAAAACTACACATGTGAATTTTTGACTATATTTATGTGTGTATGTAAAATTTATCCAGTGAGGTGGAACTCGGGAAAATGCCCACTTTTTGTGTGTGGAGTGTGTATTTGAAAGCTGCTCTTGCTGGGCTACAATTCTTGAGGCACACGTGTATTCTCTTTCCCTCAGTGTTTTATAGATTTTGATGAATTCTTTTCTTGAGAAATCTGAGGCTAGATTGGCCCTTCCTCACCTTGCAGTGAACTGATGGTCTTGCTTTTGGGCTCACTTTACTTACTTTGAAGTATGGCAGTATGAATAAAATATGTCATTGAATGTTCTGGGTCATTAGCTCTGGACATTGGAAGAAATTTCTGGAACGTTGCTTTTAACCTTATCTGGAATGTTTTCTCTGTATTTCCCACCAACTTTGCCTTCTTAGTCCTGGCCAGTGACTGGGCTGAAGCTGGTGGTGCTGCCCCCAACCAGTACCCTGAGGCTGCCAACAGGTGTGAGGAGGTGATGTGTGCTTGTGGCTGATACGTTCTGGGCACTCTGTGGCACTTACCCTACTGTAGTGCCCAGGATTTCCACAAAGACCACACTGCCAAACAAGCCAAATTTACAGGAGAATCCTTTTACTGAAGAGCCAGCTGGTGACTGCCTCAGTGTCCCAACATGGGGTTTCTGAGAGCAGCCCCAAGTGCTTAGGGAGTCAAGATTTTAAGGCTTGGTCTGCATCCTGGTTGGCACGCAGGCTGTCCAGGTGCATTTGGTGAGGGTGGGGTTGGGGTGGGGGTGGGTGGTGGGTCGGTGGCAAGTAAGCATTGTACAGAAGTAGAATTTTGCAGTTAGTTATCCATACGTCATACATCTTTGTTTTAATATTTCCCATACATTTTAGTTCTAGTACTTTTCCTTCATACATTTTGTCTCAGTATTGTCTCTCCCTGGCATTGTATAAAGGTCAGTCTGGGAGTAGTCAGTTCATTTCCCAGGCCCAGGAGTTAGTCAAGTAAGATGTTAGTGAGCACTTTCTCATCTATCTTGGGAGTGAACCAGACTTATTTCATTTTGTTGAGGGTTTGCAGCCCAGCAATTTGGCAGGAGTTAACTGGTATTTTTCTACATTAGCCTAGACCTAAAAAATCCTCCCTTTTCTTCTGAATTAGACAAATCATTGACTGATGGGTGGGTCAAAATGTAGCAGTTTACTGACAGGAGGAGGAGAAGGAGGAGTGGTGTAGATATTTAGATTATATTTTTTCCTCTTTTCTCAAAGTTTAAAGTTTAATTAAGACAAGTCCCACTAAGAGTTTCCTCAGGCTTCAGCCGTGCATGGACCAGCCAGCTTCCAGTATGTGGCTAGAGCAGGGGATGTTGATTGTTTTAAGAGTATGAAACTATTTAGCAGTTATAAACATTTATAAGTTCTGGATTTTGAGGCTGAGGTTTACATAAACGTAGCACAGTTTTTAATATAATCCATAGTTTTAAGAGTTTTTATGCAATTGATAATATTTAATACTGTAGAAATTTTCTAGTGTAGCCAATAGGTAATTTTTGTTGAGTTCAAGGGTTTTAGAGCAAATATGATTACTGTACACAATTCTATACTCCTTGGCTAGTTTCTTAATGCCATTTAACAGATCATTTCAGTAAAATAATTATGTTTTATTTTATGAGTTGATGTTACAGACTAGGCTAGGATTTAATATACGTGGGCCACAGCCTTTCCCCCCCCCCAATCATTTCTGTCTCCAATTTCTCTCTTTACTAAAGACAAATTATAGCAGAACTAATTCAGTTGCCAAAATAAACTGTACTGCCAGTATACTGGGCCTAATTATTTGCATAAAGTGCAGTAAGAATAATTGATTATTAGTCATATAGGCTTTTTTCTTTTTTTTTAATTGGCTTTGCTGGAACTTTCTAGAAGGATTTTTCAGGTTAGACTTAAGCCTTTTATGAGGCCAGGTTTCATCCGTGCCATTAGACCTGTATGCGTTGGGCAAATTTCTCTTTTCCTGAGGTTCCCAAGCATATTTCAATTTCTAGGCCTGTCAGAAAGTGACTTTCATTACTTACCACAGATTAGGAAATGTTATTGATGGGTATCTGGCCAGTTTTTCAAAGGGCTTTTTTTTTTTTTTTAAATTAAATCATAGCTGTGTACATTAATGCAATCATGGGGTATGATGTGTTAGTTTTATATACCATTTGAAATACTTTCATCAAACTGGTTAACATAGCCTTCACCGCATTTTCTTAGTTATTGTGTTCAGACATCTACACTTAGTAAATTTATCATGTACCCTTGTAAAATGCACCGTAGGTGTGGTCCCGCCAATTACTCTCCCTCCATACCTTCTCCTCCCCTCTCCTCCCTCTCCCTTTCCCCTTCTTCTTGGGCTATAGTTGGGTTATACTTTCATATGAAAGCTATAAATTGGTTTCATAGTAAGGCTGGATACATTAGATACTTTTTGTTCCATCCTTGAGGTACTTTGCTAAGAAGAATATGTTCCAGCTCCATCCATGTAAACATGAAAGAGGTAAAGTGTCCATATTTTTTAAGGACATATTTTATATGTATATATATTTTATATGTATACCACAATTTATTGATCCATTCATGTGTCGATGGGCACTTGGGCTTATTCCATGACTTATCTTTTAAATTAGCTTTTTTAAGGGGAAAGAAAAGCTTTGTTGTTACTGTAACTATTGGTACTCCTTCTTTGACTTACAACTAGATACCACATTGTAGTTTGTTCCAAGCAAGTGCAAAGAATTTTACAAGTATCATCTGATGTGTCTTCAAGTTGTAATAATATGTAATGTTTGAAAATGGTTGTGTATAGTCTCAAATAAAGAGGAGAAAAGTCACTACAAGTTTTCTCATATGAGTTTAAAAAGAACTTTCAAGGGATGTTCAGATTGTTTAGTATCATTCATATCCTTATATTCAAATTGTCAAAATAGCAACTGTTCTAGGCATGACATCATTACAATATATTCCAAGAAAATACAGCCATATTATAGTTAATTTTTAAAGTTATGGATTATATAAGCTTCTCAATCATTTTACTGGACCATCGTTTTGTTGTTGTTATTGTTGTTGTGTTTGTTTTTTTAATGTTTACTTCCAACTGTGTATCATGGTCATATCTGCAAAGTGATCAGAGCACTACATGTAAAGTTTTTGCTTATTTTTGGAGATTAAGCTCTTAAATTTTATCCTTTAGATCAAAGTTTCCAAGGACGATTTTGTTGCATTAGCAACAAAATAGAAAGAAAGTAACAAAAAGATCACTGAAAAATTTTCTTATGGGAAATAGAAAGAAAGTAACAAAAAGATCACTGAAAAATTCATCTATATGTGAAACTTGAGGATGACTTCTTACTTCCTTTGTGAGTCTCAAAGTTTATAGCAACTGATACATTATGAAAGTGATACATTATGAAACAATCCTTTTGGGAAATAAGTAAATTGTCTAGCTCAGCAGAACTCCGGCGAAAACTCTGAATGGTTAGATATGTACAATTCTTTTGTTCTTTCTTCTCAGCAGTTATCCCTACTGAGATAGTCAGTGTTTTATCTCGGCATGAAATAACATCAGACAACGCTGTACTCTGAAAAGTAGCTAAAATGAGAACTCTCAAATGAGAATGAATTAGGAAAGACCCCACAGTAGCAACCAGGAGTTAAAAACATGAAACCGACAAATGTGCTGCAGAGGGCGTTTACAGAGAGTTTTCCACTCCAACTTCTTATACTCCACAGAGATTATTAGTACTGGAAAGTGTCAGACAGCAAATGATAATTCTGGCCATGACAGATTTATGATTTAAAGCAAAACCAGCTGTCTGGTAGATATCCATCTGAGTAAAGCTTTTAACTATAAAAACAAATAAGAAAGGCATTTTCTCAAATTCTCTGAAGTTTGTTTCACTAAATGGGTGGATATGGGAGGGATGTTATCTTCTTTTATTTCTCTGGGATACTGATAGAATTTATGAAGGACTATTATTTTTCAAATATCTAAGGAATAAGTCATGAGAATATTTCAAAACATATAAAACCTTTTCTGTTTGATTTTATTTATATAACAAATTATAATATTTTCCTGGAGGATATACAAGTTTTATAGGTCTCTTTTAAAAATGTATTAAACTCCCACCAGCCATGCAGAAGTGTTCCCTTTTCTCCACATCCACGCCAACATCTCTGGTCTTGGGATTTTGTGATATGGGCTAATATTACTGGAGTTAGATGATATCTCAAATTAGTTTTGATTTGCATTTCTCTGATGATTAAGGATGATGAGCATTTTTTTATATGTCTGTAATCTGTGCGCCTGTCTTCTTCAGAGAGGTTTCTTTTCAAGTCCCTTGTCCAGCCTGAGATAGGATCACCTGTTCTTTTCTTGAAGCTGCTTCAATTGCCTGGGGGGTCCTCCTCATAAAATATTTGCCCAGACTGATTTCTTCAAGAGTTTTCCATGCACTTTCTTCTAGTATTTTTATAGTTTCATGTCTTAAGTTTAAATCTTAAATCTGGTGAGAGTCTATTTGAGTTAATGGTGAAAGGTGTGGGTCCAGTTTTTGTCTACAGGTTGCCAGCCAGTTCACCCATCACCATTTGTTAAATAGGGAATCTTTTCCCCACTGAATGTTTTTAATTGGCTTGTCAAAGATCAAATAACAATAAGTAGCTGGGTTCATCTCTTGGTTCTTTATTCTGTTCCATATATCTACTTCTCTGTTTTTGTGCCAGTACCATGCTGTTTTGATCACTATTGATTTATAGTATAGTCTGAGGTCTGGTAGTGTGATTCCTCCAGCTTTGTTTTTATCTCTGAGTAATGTCTTGGCTGTTTGAATTTTTTTCCAATTCCATATAAAATGAAGTATATTGTTTTTTCAAGATCTTTAAAGTATGACAGTGGAGCTTTAATAGGGTTGCATTCAAATTGTATATTGCTTTGGGTAATATGGTCATTTTAACAATGTTGATTCTTCCCAGCCATGAGCTTGGTATGTTTTTCCATTTGTTAACATTTTCAGCTATTTCTTTTCTTAGAGTTTCATAGTTCTCATTATAGAGATCTTTCACATCATTTGTTAGATAAACTCACAAATATTTCATCTTCTTTGGCACTATTGTGAACAAAATGTAGTCCTTGCTGTTTTTTCAGCTTGACTATTGTTGGCATATATAAAGTCTACTGATTTATGAATGTTGATTTTGTAACGTGAGATGTTGCTGTATTCCTTGATCACTTCTATGAGTTTTGTAGTAGAATCCCTAGTGTTTTCCAGATATACAATCATATTGTCTGCGAAGAGTGAAAGTTTGATCTCTTCTGACCCTATATGGATACCTTGATTGCCCCTCTTCCCTAATTGCGATGGCTAAAACTTCCATTATTATGTTGAAGACAATGGGCAATCTCGCCTGGTTCCTGATCTGAGTGGAAATAATTTCAATTTAACTCCATTCAATATGATATTGGCTGTGGGTTTGCTGTAGATGGCCTCTATTAGTTTTAAAAATGTTCCTTCTATACCAATTTTATTTTTTTATTTTTATTTTATTTTCATTTATTTTATTATATTTTTGTTTTGTTTTGTTTTTGAGATTGTTGCTGTTGAATATCATTTTTTTAATTAGTATTAATATTAGATCATAGCTGTGTACATTAATGCAATCATGGGGCACCATGCACTGGTTTTATAAACAGTTTGACACATTTTCATCACACTGGTTAACATAGTATTCCTGGAATTTTCTTAGTCATTGTGTTAAGACAATCATATTCTGCATTCATTAAGTTTCACATGTGCCCTTGTAAGATGCACCATAGGTGTAATCCCACCAATCACCCTCCCTCTGCCCAACCTCCCTCCCCCAGCCCCACCCGCTCCCCCATACCCATATTCTTATGTTATAACTGGGTTATAGCGTGGATGTGGAGAAAAGGGAACACTTTCCACTGCTGGTGGGAATGCAAATTAATACATTCCTTTTGGAAAGATGTTTGGAGAACACTTAGAGATCTAAAAATAGATCTGCCATTCAATCCTATAATTCCTCTACTAGGTATATACCCAGAAGACCAAAAATCACATT
>CAUYPK010053413.1:0-62691 GCA_963574355.1 Loris lydekkerianus | reverse complement strand
GTAAACATGAAAGAGGTAAAGTCTCCATCTTTCTTTAAGGCTGCATAGTATTCCATGGTATACATGTACCACAATTTGCTAGTCCATTCGTGGGTCGATGGGCACTTGGGCGTCTTCCATGACTTGGCAATTATGAATTGGGCTGCAATAAACATTCTGATACAGATGTCTTTGTTATATTGTGATTTTTTGTCTTCTGGGAATAAACCTAGTAAAGGAATTATAGGATCGAATGGCAGGTCTATTTTTAGATCTCTAAGTATTCTCCAAACATCCTTCCAGAAGGAATGTATTAGTGGGCATTCCCATCAGCAGTGTAGAAGTGTGCCCTTTCCTCCAATTCCACACCAACATTTCTGGTTTTGGGATTTTGTTATGTGGGCTACTGTTACTGGGGTTAGGTGATATCTCAAAGTAGTTTTGATTTGCATTTCTCTGATGATTAAGGATGATGAGCTTTTTTTCATGGGTCTGTAGATCGTGTATCTGTCTTCCTGTGTCTTAAACTTTTTGAATTTTATTCCCTTGGTTGGGATGTGAACTCTCTGAGTCATAATCAGATGTCCCTTCCTGGCCTGAATCGCATTACTTTAGCTATCTTCCTCCTATGATCATCTTAGTTTATATCCCCTGAGTGAGATAATCTCTTATATAGTCTTCATTTTTGACATCCTAGCATTCTAGCAAGGGGGGTGATGGTGGATTGTTAACTCCAATCTTTGGAGAATATTTTAGGATGATATAATTTACCCATTCTTAGAATAGGTTGGTTGATTTGCCATGGAGAATTAAAGGAAATCTCTTCCCAAGATGTATCCTGTTGCCCTTTTCAGAACTGTGCACTCTAGTAATAGACAAATATATTTTTATAAAGAAACTGAAAGGACTATCTCCTGACTGGGTTTCCACTATTCCTTCTGGAGAGTGAAAGGGTATAACTCTGGAAAATTAGCATCAGGTGATTGCAGGTGAGAAGGGCCCTCCCTGCAGAACAAATAAACACAGGCCTGTGGTGGGAATGTTACCTCATCCCATCCACACTATTGCACATGTGTGTGGCAGGTGTGGTTGTTTGGAATTTCCCTCAAGTTTTGCACCAAAAAATAATCCCATAAAACTTGAAGTGAGGCTGTCTCAGAAGTTATGGGTTTTTCAAGGAAATCTCTTACATTAACCATTTCAGCAAAAAAAAATGACATTAAATGAACCAGTATTATCTCCAGCCAAGGGGATGTATTTCCATAGCAGCAGAAATTACCCAAGTTAACAGCAATTTGCTGCTGGCAAGGTCCCAGACTGGGCTTCTGATGCTGTGCTGTGCTTCCTGTAATTCTGCCTCGCTGTCTGATAAGTATCTGTAAGATACACTGAAGGTGTAAGAAGCTTTGCCTGTAAATCCTCTTTGGCTTTGCAGTCGAGATGAGGAGAGATGATTCCAACTGGGACAAGGTGCAGCTGTGAGATGATGCCTATCTTTGTATCCTCCCTGCACCTCCCCTCTCCCAGAAACCTAGTTACTGTCTGGTTCTGCCTCTGTTGGGATTGGATTTCACACTTGGATTTCACACTTTTACCTTCTTCTCATCTATCTTTTCTATCAGAGCACAGCTATCTTTTGCCTCAGTTCTTTAAAGTGTGGCTCTGTGGGTGAACCAAAGTCCTAGCAGCTATGAGCATCCAACCATTTCCAAGTGAGCCATTTGCACTGTGGTGGCTTTTTCTAAGATGCCCAAGGAATCTAATGATGGGAACTGCAGACCCATGGTGGAGCTGGGCGTGGAGAAGTGTCTTTTAGAGTCTCTGAATCACAGTGCATGTGTAACTGGACTTGGCAGACTCTGGATCAACATAAAGAGCAAGCTGATTTCTTTAGGTCCACAGAGGCTTTTCAGCCTAACCTCTGAAGTCCTTCCCAGGGAGATAAATACTGGCTTAAGCTTCTCCTTAGGGAGACCTCTCTGGAGGGGCAGGCTGGACAATGGGTGAGGTAAGGCTGAGAGAACCAGGGGCCTGCCTCTGGACTGCCTTAGTCATGAGAGACACTGGGCCCTTCGCTTAACTCTTCTGAGTTGCTTTCCTTACCTACAAAATTCAATGGTAAATCAGATGGAATTAGGTGAGTAACTGGCCACCAAAATGACCTGGGCCAACAGTGAAAATCCAGCTCTCAGAGATACCCTGAATCAGACTCACCAAGGAAAAGCATCTCTATTTTCACCAAGGACCTTTGGGGTCCAGTGGCTCAGGTCAGCATGGGGCAAGTGTAGACGATTTCTCGAGGTCCCCTTAGCTTCTTGTTCCTGTGACACTCTGCAGAAGGGCAAAGGGAGTGGCCACCAGTAGAGGCCCCGGAGCCCGAGTTTAGATCCTGGCCGGGTGCTTTCCCAGTGGAGTGACCTTGGTAAGCCATACCTCCTTATGCCTCAGTCTTTTCATCTGTACAATGGCCAGGCTCAGAATATTGACCCTGTAGGCCTGTTGATGATTAAATTAAGGTCAAGAGCACAGAAGGGCACAGAACCCTGCCTGACATACAGCGAGGGCTCAAAGACTTCTTTGCATTTGGGGACATGAGCACTGGACAGAGCCCTCTGGACTTGGCTCAGTGTCGCTTCTCTTTGTACCATTCTCTGAAGCCCCGATCTGGCCCAGCCCCTCACTTCTGACGTCTTTACCAACATTGGCTTCCATGGTGCAAGTCATTGTTTTGACTCTGTTCCAGTAGGAACCCAAATCCCTGCTAGATTCCCAGTGCTCGGAGGACAAAGTGCAGAGCATGGAGCTGGCCACACACGGGCACTGGCTGGGACAGAGTCACCCCCTGGGCTCCTGGCTCTCTGCCTTCCTTGTCTGTCTCCTGTGTCTCTATCAGCCTCCAGGGCCAGAATGTCACAGCATTCTACTGAGACACAAGTGCTGGCCTACAAAGAGAGGTAGACATCTTCTCCCCTTTCCCTGGTGAAGGTGCTTGTATGAAATTCCAAGGTCAAAGGAAGGGCACAATCCTTCACAGACTCTGGGGCAAACAGGAACCTTGGAAGTGAAGGTAGAAGGGGGGGGGGGGACCCAGCTCCAGGACCAGACCCTCCCTTCTGCAGGGCGAATGTCACCTTATCCCAGAGAGAGGGTCTTCCCCCTCTGCTTCTGGGTGCCTGCCACCCGCTCAGTATTGTACCCCAGAGGAGTTCAGGGTGGGTGGCCTGGAGCTACACCCAAGTGCCAGTGGGGGAGGAGACCAGGCTGTGGGAGGCAGGGATCGGCTATCCCGAGCTCTGCCTCCCCACTCAAGGACACAGAGGGGCAGAATGGCCAGTCCTGTCCTACCTTCCTGGACTTTGGACTTGAACTTCTCTGTGCCAGGCCAGTGAGGATGACAGTGTAGGAGACCACCAGGCAGAAGTAGGGGCACCTCTTATGACCTAGGCTTGGCAGTCACAAGTGTCATTTCTGCTTCCAACATAAGCCCACCGGGTTGAAGAAGAGGGAACAGAGCCCTGTCTCTGGATGTGGGTGTGTCGAAGTCACCTTGCATGGCGAGAGGGCGGGATGAGGAACTCTGCTACAGCCAGCTCTGAAAATCAGGACCTGCACCTTCTCAGAGGAACCCGGCTCTCCCCCTTCGGTCCCCAGGCAAGCTGAGAGCCCTTCTGCTCTTCCGAGGAGTGTCGCTACTGGTGGGAAGGGGAACACGAGGAGCTAAATACCTATTTTTGCCTGTGAACTGGTTGTGGTTTCAAGTCCTCAGCCCTTCTTCCTTGACGTGAGTAACACAGAACATGTTTTCTAATAAATGATTTGTTCATTCAACAAAAGATTGATTAAGTGTCATTGTTACCATAAAGCCTAGGGAAAGCTGGAGGGAACACAGACGTCAGGATATGAGACTTTACCATTTGATTTGTCCCTGTCGTGGCTGGCTGCTGACGTTGCTGGTATATTTTCACTTTCCCCTTAAGTCTTTTGTTCTCTGTCAACATTGTACCTCCAATGCTGGACTTTGAGACTGAATGTACCCACGGCAAGACCCTGGAACTAAGGGTCACTGATTTCCCACTCAACTTTGAGTCTCACAGTTGAGTTTTATTTTTGCCTATTTTTGAAAGTCAGACTTTGTAGAGAGAAAGGAAATTCTTCTAAATCTCGAATATTTCCCTTTAGCATGTTAAGAACCAAGCCTGTTGTGCCTCTATCAAAGAATAGTGGAGACAACAGTCTGGAAGGGCATGGATTTGAGGCAGAGGACGTCCTTGCCAAAGAGGACAGCAAAGCGAAACGCCAGCCCCTGGCTCTGGAGTGTGTGAAGGAGGCTGTGGGTCTGATGTCAACATACCTGGGATTCCCCTCCAGGAGAAGAGAGAGGCCAGGGTGAGAGAGAACCCTTGATAGGGCTTTTGCTCCACTCTTTGTTGGGACTTTTTTGGGGGAGACCCCCTGAAAGGGTGCCCTGTCCTCTGCCATGGAGTTGCTGGAGCACCTGCTCCTCTAGGGCAGGGACCTTTGTTCTGTTCCTGGATCCTGAGCACTTGGAATAATGCCTGGGACGTATAGGTCGTCAGTAATATTTCTAGGGTGTCACATCAGAGTAAAATTGATGCTGCCTTGGGCAGAGATCCCGCCATGTGGTTGGAAGGCACCCAAGAGCCCTCATATGAGGGGACATGGATGAGACAGGTGGTGCGGATGGGTGAGCTCAGGCCAAGTGCTGCCAGAGCAGAGGCTTCAAGGAGGACCTCCGGGGCTGGGGCGAGTGTTCTCAAGGCATCTAGGGAGGACACTGAGTCAGCTTGGAGAATGCTGTGTCCTGCTGACCGAGACTCACCACTTCCCATCCTGAGATCAACAGGGTCCCACGCACAGGGGGAAGAGAAGCACACACGGCTGGGAAGTCACTCTGCAACCACAAGGATACCGCAGACTTCCCCAATTACTACCCAGAGGCCACACTGGGGAGGACAGGGCAGAGCACAACTCCTTGGGCAAAGTTGTTTCAATCTGCAAAGATATGATTGGAGTAGAAAGAGACTCCAATATGGCTAAGTGCCATTTCTGAGTGTCCTTTCTGCTCTTCAAATCAGAGCTGGTACTGACACTGACTTTGCAGGGTTGCTATGAGGATGGAGTGAATACGGGAAGCATTTAGAATTTCCCCTGACAGATCATAATCAATATTGTTGTGACCTGGGGAAGATGGGGTCAGTTATGAAAAATAAGATGGTACATTTATTTTCACACACATCTGAGTGGAGTATGACAAAACTCTGAGACCATCACACTTAATGACAACACGAGTTGAGTAGGGATGTGTGGCAGAAAAAATCACTTTCAGAAATTGTTCCCTCAAACCCTCCCAACAATGTCTCCAAAGGGGGCATCATTTCTACCCTTATTTTATGGATCTAGAAACTCAAGTTCAGAGAGTTAATGTGCTCGACCATGTTCATACTTCTAGCAAATGATGGGGCCAGCTGTGAAATCCAAATCCCCTTGTCTTTCAACACGATCACCCCTGTGGATGACCCAACTCCCCCAGAGGGTCAGGAGTCTCCACCTCTTTCTCAGGTCACAAGATTGAGCCTACCAGGAGGTTTCTGTTCAGCTGAACCAGGCTGCTGAGGAAGCACTGGGGCTACAGACGGTGCTGGTGAAAGGACAGACTCCATGGATAGCTCAGTAAGTGCTGGGTTCGTTGATGAAACAATCCTGCCTGTGCAAAATGCATTTCAGTAGTCCCAAGATCTCAGCAAATATTTCCACCAGTACCTTGCAGTAATGAGCCCCTGCAATCTCACAGTCAAGGGAGAGGTCCAGAGACCTCCCTTGATCAAACAGAATCAGAAGTGAGTTGGCTCTGAGGGGTGCCGGCCACCAGGATATGGAACTGACCAGTGAACATGGCCAAGACCCAGGGAAAGGGCCATGAGGCCAGGGTGTCAGACACACAAGGAAAGACCCTCTCTTCTGTCCTAGTGAAGACTCTTTGGGTAGTAACACAAGCCCAGTTCAAATTCACTTCAACACTAAATAGGGCTTATTTGTTACACCGATTTAGGGTGTCTCACTGAATCCAGGTCAGGGGAAATTCATGGGATGTTGTCCTTGAGCAGTAGTCTCCTCTGGTCAGCTCTGCCTCCTGCCAGCCCTTCCTCCTCCCCACCACTCTTGGTCAACTGCAGTCTCCTCTGGTCAGCTCTGCCTCCTGCCGCATGCCAGCCCCTCTCCCCACCCCCCTACTCCTGGTCACCTACAGCTCCAGAGTTTGCTTCCCCTCAGTCCAGTCACGAGCAGAGGCCAAGCCTAACTTCTCCTGTTTGCAGTTCCAGATTCGCAGCAGGCCATTTGCTTGGTTCAGGGCCCTCCACACACGCTGTGTTTGAGCTGATTTGCCACTGTCCTACTGAAGTGCTCACTGGCCTTCCAGGGCCTGCCCTTCAGACAGAGCAGAAAAATGATCGAATGCAGGAAGAGCCTTTTGGCTAAAATGCAGGAAAAAAAAACTGTTTGCATAGAGGAGGGTTAGTGCATTCTGCGTTTTATTTTTTATTTCAAAAGGAGTAAGTTTTTGTGTCAGTTTGGGTTTTGTTATTGTGATTCACCCTAAGGGCAGCCATCACTCCAGGCAAAGAAGTAGCTGCTTTATGTAAAAAGAAAACGTCTTTTTTTTTTTTTTTTTTTTTTTGATGGAACCAACTACCCAGTGCTCCAAAGTGTCCAACTTATGTGTCAGAGAAGCCACTTCCTGCCATCTGGTAGGGGAGACTTTGACACAGGGAATAAAGATGGGACAGCAAGAGACAGGGTCTTCCAGCATCTGGACACATTTGTTACTTAAGGTCTTTGCCTCCTCTCACCTCTGTTTGGGCCACTCAGTGGAGGGGAGCCCTGCTGGCCCTGGGGACTCTCACTCTGGAGTTCATCTGCTGCAGAAACAAAATAGGAAAGGGGTGGGTAAACTTCATGAGACCTCTTGGCTGCTTGGAGATTTTATTTTCCTCATGTGCATGGTTTCTGGTATGAAAGAAAAATTTGGTGTGTGTGTGTTCAGGGGGTTGTGTCCCTTGAAACACAGCCTGCCCTGAACATTTAACTTAGGGAAGAATGAAACTGTAATGGTAACTTGAATGGTTCTCATTTCACAGAGAAGTTATAAGACTTAGTATTTGTGGATGGTATCGGGAAGCTTAAATTGCCTTTTCCTGGAAGGAGTGCAAGCCAGTTGTCTTCCAGGTGAGACCAGCCTAATTCGAGTGTTAGTGATGTTCGGTGGTGTCTTTGGCTCATGCCTTACAAGTTGTTGCCTCCCAGGATAGCAGGGGTTCTGGGGAGCTTGCAGCCTTTGCCGAGAGCACAGTATAATGTTCTCCTGTATGACTTCATCACCTCTGCTCTTTTGCACAACAGTTAATATGTTGACTGGAGTCTCCACTCCTGCTGCTCACCCATGAGACCATCCTGTTCTGCACTGAGGCTATCCTTCTGACCTGGTTTCAGTGCCTTCTCTGCTGCATCAGCCACAGCACCGGCACCAGCACAGGAAGGTCACCACAGGAAGCATTCTTCCTAATGGGGCCAAATTCTGTTATTAGGGACCCAAAATGGGACAGTGGTATCTACCAGTGATCCATCACCCCATGGTGATTCTTTTCTTTGACTGACCTCAGTCTTGGAGTTAATAATAGCTACTTCATAAGAAAAAGTTACTGAGAGAGAAGATGGGGCTGATGTTTACCACCCCTTGCTGGAGTTTTACATCATCACATGAGGGGCCACTACTGTGGATGATTCTGTGAGTATGTTTTGGTTTCACCATCCTAAGAAAGTCCAGGCCAAGGCCTGATGCAGCCAATGCCTGACCCAAATCATGTGCTTTTTTCCATTTGGCCATTTATTTATGGTGTCAATAGGGTATAGAGAGAATCCACCCTGGGAGAACTTCTGGGGCTGGAGAGAAGCATGAAGGTAGGATTTAGGAGTGTTCCACTGCCCCATATGACTTTCTTTACCCACAGTATCTTGGTCACAGTCTTTGTCATCATGTTAGGTAGCAAAGGAGGAGACCACATACAATAGGCATTTTTCTAGTCCTCCTTTATTATTGTAGAAATGACCCCAGGCTGGTTTCAGCCTAACCCACTCAGTATGAAATTCTAGAACCTCCAATAGAGAGTATAGCTTATATACACAGAACTATAGTGGTCCTGACTCAGCCAAGAATCTCCACATCCACAAAAGGACCCAATAAAGGGAGGACAAGTCAACAAACCTTTCTATGCCAACTCTGGGCTAGGAATTTTATGTGTATTTCTGAATCGTCTTCATGCCATTTTTGTGAAGTAGATTTCATGATCTCCACAGTAGAGCTGAAGATCTCCAGGTTCACACTTTGACAATCTGGGCACACTTTTCTGGCACCCAAGACCATCAGAGATGTGAACTTTCTTCACCAAGGTTTAATAATATTCTAGATCCCTGGGAAGTTTGAGGTAGCCTCAGTACAAATTGTGAAATGAATGAGGTTTGTATTTGAATCCTTACAACAACTTTCTCCCCACTCCTGAGACCCCTGTTTAAGTGCCTTTGTTGACCTTTTCTGCCCCTATTCTCATCCCTAAGGCTCCTGCCAGCTAATCTCTTATTTTTTTCTTTTTTTAGCAACAGAGTCCCACTCTGTTGCCCTTTGGTAGAATGCTGTGGCGTCACACAACTCACAGCAACCTCCAGCTCTTCGGGTTAGGTGATTCTCTTGCCTCAGCCTCCTGAGTAGCTGAGACAACAGGAGCCCTCCACAAAGCCCAGCTATTTTTTGTTGCAGTTTGGCCAGGGCTGGGTTTGAACCCGCCACCCTTGGTATATCGGGCCGGCGCCCTACTCACTGAGCCACAGGCACCACCCCCAGCTAATCTCTTAAAGCCAGAGAGCTAAAGGTGTTATCTTTTTTGGAGAGGGCTCAAAGAACAAAAAGGCTCAGTACTGAAACAGAGGCAACTGTACTAAAAAGGTGGCATTCCAGGCTCCAAGTCAGGAAGTGTGTCTATATACTCCTTAAATGCCATTATCAGCCTGTCTCTTTCCAGAAAGCAAAGAGAAACTATCTGGAGTGCTAGGGATATGGAGCTCTCCTTCTGTCATTGAACCATCTGGTTTTCTGGTGAAGTTTGAGTATTCGGAACAGTTTTTCTCCTCCACAGGGCTTGTTCACTGCGTGGAAGGAGCTTGTCAGCTTCATTTGCACAGTCACTGCGTTGTACCTGCCATCACACCCCAGTTGGTTCATGAAAGCCACGTGAAATCATGTGGTACTTAGGATTGGGTGAGGATGAGAAGCTGTCCATCCAAATCAGAAGCAAAACAATGCCTCAAGCACCCCTCCTTTATTGTTCTTAAAGTGTTAGTCAATACACTTAAACAAAAGAATGAAGAGATGTAAGATAAATATGTTAATAGAAGTAGGAAACTCATTGTTTGAAGTTGGTCTGATCATATCATTGCAAAACAAAGGAAAATAAAATTACTGGAAATACTGAATTCAATAAGGCTGCCAGATTTTTTAATGCAAAGTCAATGTTCTTGGACACAAATATTATAATAATGAGTTTTAAAGAAGAATGTAATAAAACATTTCACAACAGCAACCACAATAAGATAAAATAATGTAAAATGAAAAATAGAATTTCTAAAATAAACCATAAAAGTGTATGCATAATAGATTAAAAGAATATTAAAACCTAACCAACATATATAAAAGATATCATTTATTCAGGTCTTATCAGATAGCAACTTAATGTTGTTTAATTTCCAAATATTTTGGGATCTCTCAGATATCTTTTCAACAGTGGCTTCTAGGTGAATTCCACTATAGTCAGCAAGCACAATTTGTGTAATTGCAACTTTTAAAAATGTGTTAAGGTTTATCTCCAGGAGTATCCAATCTAAAACTATATGCATTTGAAAATTATGGGTATGCTTGTACTCATGTTTTGGATGAAATATTTTATAAATGTTAATTAGATCCAAGTGTTCAAATTTGATCATTCCCTTCTTTGGTGATTTTCTATTGATTCCACCAATTATTAACCAATCTCTAACTATAATTCTAGACTTATTTATTTATCCTCTCAACTCAAAGGCGTAGGGTGATGGCCCCTATGCCAGAGGTGGCGGGTTCAAACCCAGCACCAGCCAAAAACTGCAAAAAAAAACAAAAAAACAAAAAAACACAATCCTAGAAAAAAAAAAGAAAGCCAGAAACACTTTTAAAACTTGTTTTTACTGTACAGTGTGCTAATAAAAGAGGAGATACTCTTTTTTAAAACCTATCAGATTGGCAAATGTTGCCAACATAACAATGCTCAGTGTTGAGGGTCTAAGAAAACAGTGACTCTCGTGCACCTTTGTGAATGTTTAAACAAAAGATAAAATCTTTCTGAAAAGCCAATTGGCAAAAGGCATACCAACTTAAAATCATGCACACCTGTGTTTGGCCTACACCTTGAGAAGTAGCACGGAGGAGTCAAGCACATGGGATTCAGTGTCAGACTGACTGGATTCCCCTTCTAGTTTTGTCACAGACTTGCTGTATGACACCAGGCAATCTATCTAACAGTCTCCCTATTTTACCTTTACTGCCCGTCAATCGAGGATATTGAACACCTATGTCAGTGGGTTATTGTGGGGATTTAATGAATTAATAAATGTAAAGCAGTTAAAAGTAGTGAGTGGCTCATGGTGAGTCTGCATCAGCCTGAGTATTTGATGTGGCTGTGGGCCACTATGAAAGTTTTGACATAGACTATCTCATGGTCTGTTAGTTCACGTCCATGAAACACAGTTGACAGTGTTCTTTCTGGTTCGCCCATGCAAATTTCAACATGTTCAGCTCGTTGAATGCTGCTGGGAGGGCTGTCTGCATAGGTTTTACATTTCTTGATTTGGGTGTATCTCCAAACTTTCGTAATCACCTGTGTAGATCAGTAGCGGTAAAAAAATCCTCTTTGAAATTTTTGGGACATACAAGTGGGAAAAAAAAATCTTCTTGTGAGGAAGACTTTTTATTTTTTCTTCTCAGCACCAGATGATCACTTAAATTAGTTGAACTTGTAGTTCCTAAATTGTAAGTGAGATGATGTGATATTATGATCATTTTAGAGTTTGAATTTAGGTACAAAAACATGCTTGAATTTTATCAGTATGCTTGACATTTAGGGGATGGATTGTTAACTTGTATCTCGGTCTATGAATGCCTGGCACTTTCCTTGAGAGTTGTGACAAGGATCTCAGCGCTTAGTTTGCACCATAAATTAAAGAGCCATCTGGCCCTGCCACGGGGCAACCTGATGTGACAGCCTATGCCCTCCATTCTGTGTCACTACTATTATGCCTGCTGAAAGAGGCTGGCAGAATTTCTGCCTCTCTTCTGAATGAGGGAGACAAGACTCCTTAGGGCCTTCAAGTAAGGGCCCATGTGACTAGAAAAAAAACAATCATCTCTTGGTTGTATTTTGGAACAAAGAAATTCTTCTTTCACCATTGAAACATCTAGCTCCATGTTTTGAAATTATCTGAAGGAAACAATAACAAGTGCACAAAGATGCTTTTGGTAGTAAAGGAGACTCAGGCATTCATCAATGGTCAATTGTTTAAATGAACCATAGTTCATCTATTCAATGGAATGTGTAGCCATTAAAAATATTAGTGTGCTTAAAAAATAAAATAAAATCTTTGTCTTTTGTAGCAATGTGTGTTAAAATGAAGGCCATTTTCTTTTTCTCTTCTTCTTTCTTTTTTCTTTTCCTTTTTTCTTTTGCTTTCCTTTTTTTTTTTTTTAGACAGGATTTCACTAGTGCAGTGGCATCATCATAGTTCACAGCAACATCAAACTCCTGAGCTCAAGAGACCCTCCTGCTTCAGCATCCCAAGTTAGCTGGGACAATGGGTACACACCACCATTTCCAGCTAATTTTTCTATTTTTTGTAGAGATGGGATCTTGTTCTTGCTCAGGCTGGTCTTGAACTCCTGACCTCAAGTGATCCTCCTCCCAGAATGATAGGATTACAGGTGTGAGCCAATACACCTGACCTGGAGGCCTTTTTCTTAAGTGAAGTAACTTAGAAACAGAAAGCCAAATACTGAATGTTCTCATTTTTAAGTGGAAGCTAAACAAAGTGTGCACATGAACATAGAATACTGAGTAACAGACATCAGAGGCTTGGAAGTGTGGGCAGGTGGAGGAGGGGATAAGAGGAAAAATCACTTAATGAGTACAATGCACACTCATTGGGTAATTACACTAAAATTACATTAAAAGCCTAGACTTCACCACTGTGCAATACATCCCTGTATCAAAACTGCACTTTACCCCCAAATTTATACAAATAAAAAGTAATTTTGCTGTGGATCTACATTTTCTAAAATGGAAAGCTTCCTATACTACCGGCTAGATTGAATTTGGTTATACTTACAGCATTGTAACTCATTTGCCTTCTTCATAGCACTTATGTTCACTTGAAATTACATATTTTTTGTTCGCTTATTATATTTCACCCTCACTCACAGAAAGTCAGTGAATTGAGGTTTACTGCTTCAACTCAGAATCTTAACCATCCTAGGTTTTCAAAAAGGTTTATTGAACAAATAAGTGAATAAATTTCACTTCTATACATTATTATATCTCTCTACATATATATGTATCTCTGTACATATATGCATAGTATATATAAACTATATAACATATATTAGCATATAGTATATGTAATATATAATATATAATATTATATTATAGTATATGTACTATATTACTATAGTTTGTAATAATATATGTAATATATTATTATATTATATTTAATATTATATATTATTAATTAATAATTAATTAATTAATTAATTATTAATTTATATTATTATATAATGTATGTTATATTATTAATTTAATAATTATTAATTAATTAATAATATATAACATTATAGTATATATAATATAATATAATATGATATAATTATATAATATATAATATAATATAATATAATAATATATTAATATATAATATTTGATGTATAATATAATAATGAGTATATATATATATATGTATATATATTTGTCCCAGAACCTTGACCATCCTAGGTATTCAAAAAGATTTATTGAAAAATAAATGAATAAATTTCACTTCTATATGTTATTTCTCTCTCTCTACATACATATATCTGTGTATATATATGCCTAATACAGATATATATATACATATATATGCATAATATAGAGGAAATTCTGGAAACATAATCTCACCCAGAGGCTGGTGGGAGTTGGATCTTTGTGATTGCATTCTCCATCTCCCCCATCCCTCACTTTTCATTGACATATCCAAAATTATTAAATAATATATGAATATATTCTCAATGCCTAAACTTCTTCCAATATGGAAAAAGGTACATGGGTTAAAAAGCAGACGTTCTTTTTTGTTCTCTCTTTTGCCCACCCCACTGAATCCTATCTTCCTTCTCAGAGGCAGTGAGTGTTTTCCGTTTTGTCTGTGTCCTTCCAGACATTTAAGAACATGGACACACATCCAGGCAGACATAGTTTTATTCGTGTGTATGCTTTACACGAAACAAGATGTATCCATGCATATTATTCTGCACCTTGCTTTCTTCCTTGGCTAACATACGTTGCAATTCTTTCTGCATCAGTACATAGGAGTCTTCCTTGCTCTTTTCTGCCTCTGCATGGTAATCTGTAATACGCATGTGTTAGCATGTACAGATGCCGTCTGGCTTATTTTATCACCGCTACATGATGGGCATTTCATCTGCATCCAGCCTTTTGCTATCACAAAGCACAGTGCTGCAGTGAATGTTTTGTTTCCTTTTATAAATGTGCATATTCTCTGGATAAATGTTTTGAAGCAGAACCATCCGATGAAAGAATGCATTTGTTTTAAATATTTATAGTTTCTGCCAAACTGTCTTTCGCAAAGGTGACACAAATTTATTTCCCTACTAATGTTAGATGAGAATACCATTTCTCTTCCCTTTTGTCAACACCGAATTATGTGACTAATCTAATGTTTCACTGGTGTGACAGGGAGAGGAATATATCTTTATATCGTCTTAATTTGCATTTCTCTGATAACTTAACAAGATGGATCGCTTTTATCTATGTTTATTAGAGTTTTCTCCTGGAAAATTCAATGTTTGTTCCCTTCCTTCATTTTCTTCTTGGGTTGCTTATCTTTTAGTTAATGATTTATGAGAGTTCTAACAATATACAGTCCCATTATTGATTTTTTCTTATATCTCTAAGACCTTTCCTTTATCAAGATCATGAAAATAAATCTCTATGTGTTTTTTTAATGATTTTTATATTTCGCTTTTTATATTTATCACTGTAATGCATCTATTACTAAATATTGTTATTAAATATCATTATTTAATATTATTATTACTATTTTTAAAAATTCCCGGTGACTAGCCAGTTGCTCTAACAACATTAAATGAATACATTTCCCACAGAAAATACCCCCTTTGGCAAGTACAGATTAATACTTAAATTTATTAGACATGTTTTTACTTTTTAATTGCTTTTTAAAAGCTTGCATTATGTTTTATATTGGAAAAGGCAGTTATTTTCCATTTGAAAACATATTTTAGATTATACTTGAAATCATGTAAAATTATTATTAATGATATATTAAATGAAAAATTCAAATGATAACATTTTATGTATAACTTAATCTCAATTATGTAAATTGTAAATTATATGTATGCATAGTGGCAAAAGGAGAAAAATGAGCAAAATGCTAACAATTATATCTTAGTGTTACAGAATTAAGGATGATTTTTATTTTTCTTGGTGCTTCTTCCAAAATTTAAACATAAAATAGATGTTACTTTTACTATAAAAGTTTAGTTATTTGAGAAACACTTAGCATTCATTATAAGTTTTTCTTAGTCTTCAAAATCAAGAATATAGAAATTTTTCCTAACAGCAGTTGATAAACAGCCAGTGGAAAACTAAAATGTTGGTTTTGAAGTTTTATATTTTTCTTATGCTGATATTTGACTTCTTTTAGGACTCCCACTTGATGTTTTTAGGCCCTGGGCTCATGAACCTGTGCTAACTTGTAAGTTTGCTTCACCCTTAATTATATTTTATTTCTTGAACCCTCAAAATGTGTGTGTCACCCAAACGTACCTAGAGTGGGACTTCTTTTGCTTTCACATTCCACATGTTTTCTTTCCTAAGCCAGGTACATAATGAAGCCACCTTTCCCCTAAACCATCTGTATATCTTGTTAGGTGGTGTGGTGGAGGGTGGGAAATCCCAGAAGAATTACAGCCCAGGAGCACCAGCCTTGTGTTAAGGATAAACAGCTCTGTGACTGATCGGAATCTTTGTGAGTCCAATGGCTCATGGGAAAACAGCAGTTCACCTTCTGCTAATGCATCATCAACAGTCAAGGAGACCTATGTCCCAGAGAGTCAACAGTGCTGCCATGGTTTTGTGGCCAGGCCAGCAAGAGGCCTTTGGGGAGGATTCCTGCCCCTTCTGAAAGGGGAGCTCAGGTTGCAGGGGGTGATGACCTCCAGGTGTTGTTCCAGCTGCAGAACTTTCTCACCTTGGGGAGGACAGGCAGCTGGAAGAGAGAGGGTGGGGTAGGGTTACTCTCCGCGAACTCCGCCACAGGCCAGCTGCAAGCTCACCCTTCATTTTCTGGGTGTGCACCTGAGACCAAAGACGGGGCTGCAGCAGTCCTCTTCAGGATGGGACAAGCCAATCCCTGGAGAAATTAATCAGGTGGCTCTTATGTGGGTTTGCCAGTAGCTAGTCCTTCTCCTGCTGAATCGGGCAATCCATCCTTCTCCTTGGCTTATAGTTGATAAAGGAAGTGGGGAGTTTAGACTCCACGTCCGAAGACCTTGCTAGGGTCTGTGTTGACCAGAGGCACAAATGGCAACTTCAGCAAGTCAACAATGCTTGAAACATTCTGGGAGGCCTGAATGGTTCCCTTGGCACAGTGACATCCTTCAGTCATAATGTCTTTCTCTGGCTGGTATTTCCGATCAAAGCCTCCAACAGCCTCCAATTTCAATTCTACCACCAGGGCTTAGCTCTGCTTCTTTTCTCCTTTGAAAGTGTTGAATCTCTGATTCTCCAGGATGCTTTCTTGCTGAACCATCTGAGGAATGGCTATAATATCGTGTGCTCAGACTGCAGCTGTTGCAAGGAGATAGGGGAATCTACTAAGCAAGAGAAGAAAGGCAAAGGGACTAAGGAACATTCCGAGCATGTGTTATATATCAGGCACTGTGCTAAGGGCTTCACATCATCTCATTTAATTCCTCCAAATAAGCTCATAAGTAAAATGCTGTCATCTCCACTTTTTGTGTGAGTGTGGAGGTGAGTGGTACCCCCTCCCAAGGTTCACTGAAAGATCTACTCAAAATTTCTGCAGATAAATAAGAGAAAGAAGTTTATGTTTCTTGTCCACCAGGAGAATCACAGAGTGATCGCCCAGTATCCCAATGGGGTTCAGAAATTTTTTATCCTTCTTTCAGAGGAGAGAGGGGAAGGGGAATATAGATAATTCTGTTTGTGGGCAATAAATGGGTGCTAGGGAGACTGAATGGATGAGGGGAAACAGCATGACTTATAAATTAACCTGAGAGACAGCTGTTAACGTTTAAAATGATTTGGGCCAGATCCACTTGCATCCTAGATAATCTTCCCAGCAATTTATTGAGATGACAGGGAGGGGAAGGGAAGTTAGCTGTTCTTTTGATGGGTCCATCTGGTTTATACAGATAGAGGGCCTTAATACTCACTGCCAATACTTAGTGAGTGATCTCCCTGCTCAGAGAGCATGTGCCCATTATTACCCCATTGCTTTTAAAGTCTTTGCAGCACTGGATTCTCTTACCTGTGAAATAGGGTTGATTTTTTCTTAAGAGTACATGGCCCTAGAACATGTCTCCAGCCAACGGTGCCTTCCTCTGGTCTAGGATGTATAAAAATAAATGTGGTCTACTTATCACTATCTTTAGACCAGGAAATACCAAACATTGAGGTCCCAGGGCAATGATTAGCCCTGCCTTTGGGACCAGGCCATGTCAGGATGTGATCTGAACTGCTCTGACATAAGTTTGCTCTTATCAAAGCCACACCTTCTTTTTGAGTGGATGACTTAGCTACAGATTGATACAGAGAGAATTAATGGAAATTGTGGAAATTAAAGTTCAAAAGGCTAGATTCTCAACCTTTGTTTGTTCCTCACACTTGGCCTTTTTTTCAGGCTCTTTATTTTGACAATTTATTCTTTCTGAACTTGAACTTGCACTAAGGCCGTAGGACTATTGTTGGCTTGCTAGGGAACAATGGTTCCAAGCACGCTAAGCTCCTTGCCTTCCCTTACACTGTTTACTTTATGGGGAATGTGCTTCCTTCCATGTCTGCATATCCAAATGCCATCCACCCTTTTCAAGGCTCTGTGTAAATATTCCTGCCTTTGGGAAAGTTTTCTTGGATCTCTCCAGCTGCCAGTTGCAGGACAGCAGGGTGGGGGCAGAGAGCAAGGGGACTGCCGTTCTCATCTCAGCTCTGCCACCTCCTAGCCACTGGATTTTGGTCAAGTTTTTTACTATGCTTGTGCTGTTGTTTCTCCGTCTATAAAATGAGCATAATAATAGCACTCATGTCATAAGTTGTTAGGAGGCGAAAATGACCTAATAACATGTTAAGCATTTAGAACTGTACCTGGCACATAATAAGTGTTTGTTAAATAAAATAAATATTTCTTCCTCTGAACCACTGATAGCATTTCAATTACATGCATATTTTTTATAGTGCATACCAGTTTCTACTGCTATAAAAATTATCTTTCCTCCCTTCTTAGCCTGAAAGTTTCTTGAAGGAAATCTGTGAGTGTTTTAGCTCTATATAGCCCTCATGCAGTTGTGCACATGGTAGGCACTGCAGAAATACCTATTGCAAAATTTCCATGGTAATTGCAGCTTGATCTTTTTATTGCAAATAACCAAAAAAGAGCGTCATGTGTATTGTCTTCCCTATTCATAAAAAGTTTGATTCCTTCCCAATCCTCCCCTTGGGCAATGTTCTAGAAAATCTACTCCCTTTCAGAGAAAATGCACCGGGAAGAGCATTCTGCCAAGGTTCTATTCATCCCTCAGCCACTGAAAGCTTGGACTGCACGTCAAGGTCAGCTTTCCAGGACACCTGCTTCCCAGTGGCATTGTCACAAGATTCAGAAAGTTTTGTCAGCGTATCCAGGGATAATTCATTTCCTCGTGGGGGTCTGGTTCATTCATGCCCAGCTTACAAGACGTGGCCTAGCAGACCAAAATAACAAATCATCAATTTTTTATTGAAAACTAGATCTCTAAGGGAAGTCTTTAAAAGCTCTGTTGGCAGGTTAGCCCATGCTCTTTCCATATGGAAACCTAGTTGAGAAGGCAAATAAATCAATGTGAGACTGCTGCCCGGAGCACGCAGCGTTGAATAAGGAAGTTAGACTTCCGTATTACGATTGCTTGGTGCACCCACTTTCCCCAGAGGGAGCACAGACCCACATGGGCAGGTGCCCTGGTATCGCGTCACTGCAGACAATAACACACCCAGAAAATTCCTCTCCCTGTCGCGAATACTGCTGACCAGTCCTTAAAACTTCCCTGTGACGTTACTTCTTTTAAAGAATAGGTTTCAGATGCCAAGATTATAACTTATCTTTTATTTTACATTCTAAATGAAGGCCTTCCTTTGGGGGAAGTATTCTAAGGCCTTGGCTAACATTTAGAAGACGCTTCAGCTTCCTTAGCAGCACATTGGCATCAGTCTTTGCTGGGTGATTTGGCGGGGAAGACGACGACAAATATCATCCAATTTTACATGGGTTCTTGTTAGTTTCAAGTCCTGACGGTGGTAGTCTAACCATCATCCTATGTTAAAGACACCCCATTTGGATGTCATGGCTTTAGAATATAGCCAGTGCCCTTGTTTCACTGGGAAGCAAGTACCCCCCATTCTAGTAATTTTCATCTATTGAATCTGGTTTTAATTTAAAATACCTCTGCAGATAATAAGGTCAGTGTTAGAGTTTGAGAACGTGCAACTGTAATTTCCCCAATAAGATGGGAGAGACACTGCAGTTAAACAGTACTGTGTTGCTTTTGTTTGTTTTGTTTGAAATATACCTGAACTCCTTGGACAATAGTGGAATCAATAGCATGTGCCTTGAGTTCGGCACTTACTGGTAGGACGTACTCACCAGCACAGCATGGCCCATGCTTCTGTGGTTCCTGAAGGTCCCAGAGCAGAAGGACACAGTCACTCCCTCCCGCTCGTCTCAGCTAATCAGGTAAGTTGCACCTGCTCTGTCCTCTCTGCTTCCTCAACGCTGCCACTTCATTCCCTGAGCATGAGTCATGAGTTCTCACAGAGAATTGGGTTAAATAAGAAGCTTTTGTTCGAAAGACAATAAAGACTGCTTATGTTTCTGGGAGGTGTTTGGAAGAGAAAATTCCAGAAGCGCTAGTGGTTGAAGATGATTTCAGTTAGATTAAATTCTGGGTGTAGGCTTTTCTTTAGGCTTCCTGAGACCGGTGACGAGTCACAGGTGAAGATGAGGGTGCGCGCTGAACACAGTTCTGTGATCCCCTAATTTTGCATCAGTCTCACAGAAATGACGTACCTTAGACAAGGTCACAGAACTTAAGACTTGAGCCGTGAGAACTTTTTTTGTTTTCAGCTAGATTTCACTAACGGGAGCTGCAAATGCTGGCTAATTTAGATTGCATGCATCCACTGACTCCGTAAGCTCCTTATAGACGTTTTTCCACTTAGGCGTGTACGTAAACAGAAAACGTATGCAATGCAATGTACACAAAATGTACGTAATGCAAGTTTTGTGGACATTTTGTTTTCATTATATTCCTGTGAGATTACTACATTGCTATGTCCTAAATGCTACACCTTGGGCTAAAACTGTGAAAGCAAAGTCTGATTTGTCTTCATGGAGCTTACAACAAGTGAAGGGCACAGACCAGCAAACAGGCGGGAAGGGTAGGATGGAGAAGGGTAGGTAGGAAGGGGGCTGCGGATGGTCAGAGACGGCTCCTGCAGAGGAGCTAACTGCTGTGGGCTCTACAAGCTGGAGATGGGAGGACTCAGGGCTCACCCTCGTACGCACACCCCAGGCTTCTGTGAGTTTGCATGTGCTGCTTCCCGGGCTCCAAATGCCCTTCACGCCCTGCTGTCTCTGTGGCCTCATCCCCGCTGCCTGGTGAACTCTTAGCTATCCTTTCCTTCTGCTGCCAAGTCTCACCCCTTCAGAAACGCTCTCACACAGAAAGGAAGATTTTACCCTATCCCCCTGTAATGTTTTATTTATCTTTTATTATCATATGTTACAAATACACGTATCTTTGTGTCTATCTTTGCCACAAGATTTCAAACTCTTAGAAAACAGGGACTCTGTCTTACTCATATACTCATGGATACGTCCACCCTACTCACATACTCGGGGTATGTCTGCCCTACTCACGTACTCGGGGTATGGCGCCTGCTACAGGGCAGGCATTAAATCAAGTTGACATTTGACCAAGGAAGTGACTGGTACAGCTCCTCTTCCTTCTGCCTCTAAAGCATCCAAACCATAGTTTCTTCTGATCACAGAAGTGAAGCCCCTCGTTTGTGAGTGTCAGTGCTAATGAAGTCCTTAGATTTGCCTTATCAAGAGAATGAGAAAGGAATCAGGTCATGAGAGCAGGCGGTCCCCACCAGTGGGGCCAGATGGCCACCATGCCCAGGGCTGTGGCTCTGGCCGTGCCTCCCCCTTCACTTACTGGCCAGGGAAGTGTGGGAGCTGCAGGCTGCCCCCAGCAAATCCCAGTGCCCACATCCTCCCTGCAGAGGGGGCTGACTACCCACAAGCTGAGTCTGGGGGGACAGATGGGCAGGGAGAACCAACTTCCCTTGCACTTCTGGTGATTTATTTTGGGCTGGAGACTTCACCAAGGAAGCTGTGAACCAAAAGGAAACACAATTTGGAAAGTCTGGAGCCAGACAAACATTTGTGGGCAGTGTGAGAAGACAAAACCAACTGACCGTGTGGGAGCGAGGAGAACGTTCTAGGCCCGGCATCTGGGTGGTCACAGTGCAACAGTGGTGGTGGCCGCCATCTTTGGAACAAGAGAAGGCACCTGGGAACCTTCCGTGTTCTTCATCAGACTGTTCCATTAGCTGACTCACAAGTATGTCTTTTAAAATAACTTGTTTTTAATACTTCACTGGTATATTAAAACTAATTTTATTCATCTGCAAATTTTATGAACTCCCAAAAGGCTACAGCCGGCTGCATGGCTCTTGTTAGAACACACCTGTTTTCTTTCTTTTATCATTTGTTTGAAAAATGCCTCCGTTCACAGTGACTGCTCAGGATCAATAAACTCCACTGGAGGGGAAGCTTGTCTGAAACAGGAATTAGCTTAACTGACTGTCCTTATTAACATGCCTCCAATTATCATCTGCTTTTGTCCGCCATATTTTTTTTTCTCTGTGGTTGGAGACAGGAGAATTACCTCCCTCTAAGCCAGGCTTCTCTCTGTGCCAGTCACTGCCTGCACCCATTCTTCCCCGCACCCTGGGTCATTCCAGCAAACCTGCTCAGAGTGAACATTTCTACAATGGAAAGACCTAGACGCAGAAACGGAGCCTGGAGCTGAGAAGCCTGGGACTGTCCAATGGAGCAAAGTGTTTTATTTCCTCACTAGTCCGGTGTCATCCATTGCATGGAGACATTAGGGGAGGAAATCTCCAGCATTATTTTCAAGCCCTGATATTCTTGGATCTCTCTAAGCTCTGTCTCATCACAAACATCACTTGCTGTTTGGAACAGGTGCAGTTCTTGCGGTGGGGTCTTCCACACCAGGGAAGAAACTGAAAGGTCCCCAGAGCACCTAGCCTCGGAAGGAGACAAGGAAGAGCCTGAGACTGAGACTCAGGAAATAAATGGGTCCTGAAGACAGTGGGTCAGCACGTCCTGTTGCTCCAGGAATGGGGACCCGTTGTGAGGGGGGTGGGGAAGGTGCCTAAGTGCCTCCTGCACCTGTTCCTCAGACATCCTCTCTCGTCCCGGGTGCCCAGGGGGCCACCATTAGAGAGTGGGCTTCCCTGGGGGGAGGGGGGAGGCAGAGAACAGGCACAGATGAGCCTGTTCTGAGCAGAAAAGGAGGAATCCAAGCAAAGCCTCTCCTGGGTACTTTTCTTACAGAAATAGTGCATGGCCGAGGGAAGGGGCGGCCAGCATCTGGGATGCAGAGAAGTGGAATAGAGGTCTGGCTCTGGGGGCCAGGGGCATCTCAGTGAGAGATCTACTGAAGGTGTGGGAGGATCGTGTGAGTCTCTGCTCTCTTCCCATCTGTCATAGTGGACTGGGGTTGTATCAGGGCAACTCATACCAGGCTCTCACTTGTCCCCTGAAACAGACTGGGGTTCCAGGAGGGCAGTGGGCTCAGTTGGAGGTGCCTAGCTGTTCTCCACCTGTGTCAGCACCTCCCCTAGGAAGTGGAGGGGCCGCTTAGTCTCTGCCCCTGAAACTTAAGCCAGGCTTTAAAAGAGGCAAAAATGAGATGATTGAGCAGGAGGGATTTTTAGTACACATGTATGATCCCTGGACGTGGAGGCACTTAGTAATAGCCATTGCTAAAAGCATTTGCTGTTTAACAAAAACTTTATCGAGTACCTATTGTATGCTTGGAAAATTGACTCAAGATGCTTAAATGACAGCTCATCTGCCAGAAGGAGGCTGTTCTCCATGCCATGATTCAAGCTCCCTTGGTTAGTTCAAAGTGACTTCTGCCACCCTGATGCAAGTGCCAGGTTCCTGCCCCCAGCTGTACCTCAGTGGAGAAGGATGCCAGGTGCGTCTGTCTGCAGAGCATGGCGTTTGGAGCACGTTGGCCCCTGTGTATGTGTGAATCTCCAGAAAGTGTGCTCTTTTGGGGGTGGGGGTGGGGGTGGGGAAGGGATTATAACTTTTAACAGCAAAAAAAGAGAGAAAAGATGAGAGATGAGCTCCCCCTTCCAGGTCCACCTGCTGTCTCCCAGCTCAGTGTCTGGGTGGGGCCGCTCCTTAGTCTCTGTGCTGTCACAGAAGAAATCACTGGTCACCACCTGCCATTATCATACCAGGCACATATCCCAGAAAAACTTCAAAGGGACATCTCCAATAGACATCGCCCAGGGCCAGGGCAGGCAAAGAAATAGCTCAGCTCCTGAGAGTAGGGACTGAGGAAAGGGGTGAGGCCTCCTCTTTGGGGTGAGGAAGTGGGGTTGAGGATGGGAAACCCACTGCGGTCATAATCTCTAGGAAGAAACACAAAACCCTGTGAGGGGCATATCACCTTTCTGCTGTTAGTTCTAGCTTTTCCCCTGTTTTTGTAAAACTCCTAACCCCATTGATTTTCTCTTACCACTGATGGATGTGTTTGCTAATTTGCTAATAATATTGCCTTCCAGGACAGGAAGGAACTTGTATTTGGTTACTTGATTTTGTTTCAGACGCCAGCCCTGTGGGAGGCGGGGAGTGTCTTGACTTTGATTAATGGGACGTTTTCTTGCTAAAGAGTGGGGCTCCTTTTCATTTAGCTCTGGGCTTTCTTTTGTTTACTCACTGCCACATCCTGAGACTTTCTCCTCAGACTGGTCACCTCAGGGGCTGGGGACAGCTGGGCTGGGAGATCTTCCTCACTTGCTGTGCTGGCCTAAGCTCTCACACTCCCCACACCTAACAGCAAAGGTTTGGACTATTTCCACAGGACCCAAGGTGAGCCTTTGGAGAAAGATCAGTGACTAAAGAAAGAAAGTTCTCTTTAGATATATGCTGACCTTATTGGATTTAAATTGTGATTGGGAAAAAAAAACATAGGACAGTGTTAGAAGTTGAGGTGTGGAAATAGTAGATTGTAAACCTGGGGGGTTCCTTTGTAGCTGTGAGGAGAAGAGGGCGATTTCTAAAGTAGGAGTGATTTTTTTTTCCCTAGGGAAGCAAAGAGCATTCTACCACTAAGGTGGAGCAAAGATAAATTAGGTGGGGCAGCTTGTGTAACGGAATAAGCAATGAACTTAGTGCTAAAGGAATGGGTTTGAAACCCCCACTGTGCCACTTACTAACTTTGTGACTTCTAATAAATGATTCTTCAGTTTCAGTTTCTCAGCTGTCCAAGAGGAATAATAATGGTTTTATTAGGGTGGTGTTATTTGCAAATAACTGAAAACTCAATTCCAAATGGTTTAAATACTAGAGGAAGTGGTTAGCTCATGGTTATTGAAAGCCTATAAATGAAACAGGCTTCAGGCATGGTTTGATCAGGGTTCCAGATGCATTTCTCTTTGAATTTTTTGTTCCTGCCCTTCTTCATTTGCTTTTCTCCTGGGGAAAAGATGGTAGCAGCAATTCCGGGCCTCCAAGTTCATCTTCTCTTTCCCGATCACTGAACATTGGACCTCATCCTGACAGAACCAACTTGCATTATGTGCCCTCTGCTGAGCTGATTATTTCACTTAGTGGACACCATGCATTAATGAACTGTCTTAGGCTCAGTCGTTTATCCTTCCCTATCCCAACCACAACAGTGGGAGGGATGAAATTGCTGATTGATTTTGGCTAAGGGGGTTGGGAATACCACACAAACAACACAACTACTTTGTGGTAGAGGGGGGTATGCTGGTGATGTTGACTAAAAGTAGTATTTTTCACCAATGGTGAAAGGGAAAATTGAATGTTCATATGTGAACATTCCTGACACCAACCCTAGCACAGGAGGAGATATCCAAACCTTGGTCAAATCTGAAGTGGTGGTGAAATGCCATGCATCTGGTTTTAATTCCTGTGTAACAGTTGATCACAGACAGCAGCTTGCCAAACACCCATTTATTAGCTCAAGTTTCTATAGGTGAGAAGTCTGGGCATCATGCCTACATTCTCTGCTCAGGTGTCACAAGGCCAAAAACAACAAGTAGCCAGGCTACATTCCCACCTGAAGCATAGAGTCCTAGTCCAAACTCAAGCATGTTGTTGACAACGTTTAATTCCTTATGGTTCTAAGACTGAGGTCGCTATGTGTTCATTGGCTATCATCCAGGAACCACTCTCAGGTCAGACTTTCTGCTTCTGGGTCCCTTCCATCCTCAAAGCCAACCATGGAGACGCTTCCTTGCATTACGTTCCTTTTATGAGTCAAATCTCCATCTCTATCTAGAATTAAAGGGCTCACCTGGTTGGGTCAGGCCTACCCAGATAATTTCTCTTTTGATCAACTCAAAGCCAACTGATCAGAAGCCTTCATTACTTGTACATCTGAAAAATCTCTTTTGCACGTAACATTATAATCAACCACACTAGCATGTTATCTCTTTATCTTCCCACACTCAAAGTACCAGGAGATGAAAATATTGGTGGCTATTTAGAATTCTGGCTGCCACATGCTCTCAGAGTAAAGACCACTTATGATAATATGTTTTGATCACAGAGCTTGGCATTACAGGAGCACAATCAATTTTTGCTGAATGAATGAATGAACATGGATCCCAATGCTCTTCATGGCATGGCCCATTCTGATCGGAGGGCAATCGGTCACACACATACACACACTATTACACCAACCCCACTGGGCATTCAGACCTCAGCTGCCCTGGCCTCTCCAGTCCCTGAAGTCTAGGTCAGCCTGGCCAGAAGTTCCCACCCTTGGCCTCAGAATTCTGCTTCCTTGTGCTTTTTCACCAAGTGAGGAGAGGGCAGGTTAAACCATGTAGCAAACTGCAGCATGCCATACGGCCAACAACCACAAGAATGCTGTGTTAGGTTTGAAGATGAGGAAATATTTTGGGCAGGGCTTCTTGCTTCCAGGCTGGTTTTAAAGGTACTAAGTGCGTGCTCACCGTACCCTTTACTATACCACCTTCACTATTCCGCCGTTTTCTTGGCACCGTGGGTAGCTGGAGGGTGGTAATGAAGAAAAGTGTTCATCTTATGAATCTTTCTGTTTTAAAAGTCCATTTCCATTTCAGAGAAAAATACGCTTGACAGGCCTGAGAGCCCGGGGTGATGAGTGAGACCCGCGTCTTGCAGACTCAGCAGAAAGCCCTGAACCAAACTCTCTGTTTTAGTGGATTTGAGAACTTGGACAAGCTCCTCCCACCCTTAAATAGTCTACTAGTCTCTAGGAATTAAAAAGTGAAGAATTAATTAGTTCTTGCTTCCGTAGAGCTGTTAGTCTGGGTGGTAGAGATAGAAATGGAAGCATAAAAATGCCGCGTAACTTGACACTTATAACTAAGGTGATAAAGCACAGAGGAGGGGATCAGTAGTGACATTGACTGTCACCTTAAGTCTGCTTAGAAGTTTGCCAAAAAGAGTAGGAAGAAGGGACTTCAGGCAGTGGGGACAAAGTTGAGCAAAGGCACAGAGTCACCTTTGCCCACCAGGGAAGGTGGAAGGGAGTGAGCACTGGCTGAACTTGCTCTGTGCACTGAATGCTTTGCAAGGGTTATCTCAGTTCATATTTCCAAGAGCCCAAGGAAGCGGATATCATTCTTCCCATTTTACAGGTGAGAAACTGAGGTTCAGAGAGGTTGAGGTCACAGAACTTGTCAATAGTGAAGAAAGAACTAAAACCCAAGTGTTTCTGATTCAATGCTTTCGTTTTCCCTATGACTGACTCCTCACTGCCCTCCTCTGCCTGGGCTGGAGAGAGGGTGAGGAGTCGAGGGTGGAGGGAGAGACGGTAGATAGAGGAGCTGGGAGGTGAGTGGAGGTCACACTGGAAAGGCAGGTGACACACTCGAAATAATCCATGTTGTATCTGAAAGGCCGTGGGGACCCACAAAAGTGTGTATACACATGTGTGTGTGTGTCTGTGTGTGTGTGTTTGTGTTTAGTAGAAGAATGCCGTATTTTTATTTTTTTCAACTGTTGATTCACATATCTGGTTCAAAATGCAAAGGGTACAAAAGGGGGTCTCATTTCTTGCCACTAAACCCAGGCATCTCCAGAGGGGGGTAGACATCACCTATTTCTTACTTACTGTATATGAGTATTCAGTGCACACAGAAGCAGGTATATGGAAGGCTAATAGAGAAGTCATCACATCCAGATTTTTTATAACTTTAGAAACATGTTTTGGGGGTAATTTTATAGCTGTTCATAAAACACGTTTTTTTAGCAGCTGCAAAGTGTTTCATTGATTATATTTGCTGCTATTTATTTTAAAAGATCCCTAAAGATAGACATTTAGATTATTTCCAATATCTTGCTGTAAAAATGCTACATAAATGTTTGTGTCATTTAACTCACAGTTAAATGTTTTCATAGAATAATTTCCCAGAAGTGGAATTGCTGAGTCAAAGGGTAGGGCATTGGTAATTTGAAAAATCTTGCCAAACTGCCCTCTGATTTCTCCTCCTACCACCAATGTCTGTTGGTGCTTTTTTTCCCAACATTCTTGCTGACACAGTAGCTGAAAAACTTTTGGCCTTTGCCAATGTTTGCATGACAAATGTTATTTCAGTGCAGTTTTACTTTCAATTATTGTATTGAGCAAAATGGTGCATCTCACATTTAAGAGCCATTTTATTTCCAGCTCTATGACTTTTTAAAAAAACTTTTGCCCCTTTTTTATAGCGAGCTTGGTCATTTTTTTTTTCATTCATTTTTAAGAACTTCAGTACATTATGCATTTTTTTAAGAAAATAGATAATAGCATTAGTCATAAGGATAATATGAGATTGGAATGGGGTGGGAAGGCTATTTATGGACTAGAAATTATAGGATTGTTGACTGATTTAATGTTTTAGAGAAAAGGAGAGAGTAATTGAGTACGAATTTGAAAAGTCTAGCTTAGGAGACTGAGTAAACAGTGATTCTATAAACTAAAATCAAGAAAACCTCAGAAGACGTGCGGGCTGGGGAAACCCTGCAAATAATCATTACCTTGTATGTGGAGTGTATATGCTGTGTAAATATGCATACTGTGTGTGTATGTAGACATGTGTCTGTGTATAACATATGTGCATATAAAGATCTTTCCCACATAATGAAAGATTTGAAGTAATTTATAAAACACAAACACACTACAAAAGGGTAAAATTCATTTTGTAGAAGGAGGACTGAGAATAATAGACTAATATATTCAGAGATGAGAATAGGAAATGGTAATGTGAATTATGTAGCCCCCTACGTCTGCTGGAGCTGTGGTCCCCAAGCCCTGGGCTTTGGTATGAGTCAGAGGCCTGTTAGGAACCAGGCTGCCCCACAGGAGGTGAGTGATGGGGAGCCAGTGAACCTTCATCGGTGTTTACAGCCGCTCCCCATTGTTCATGTCATGGCCTGAGCTCCTCTGTTTTATCAGTGCTGGGAGCATTTATCAGGGCTGGGGTTGCCAGCACCAGAGCAAGGTCGTGCGTCCCAGAGAATCTAATGCCCCTGACTCCACCTCTGCTCTGTGGAGCTGGTCCCTGCTCCTCCAGTGGGGACCGCTGTGCTATAGGGAGGCTGTCAGTTCAGCCCAAAGCTTTCTGAAGGCCAAAGCTAAGGTGTAAACACACAAAGCTGCTGGAGTTACTGTCCAAACACTTCTCTTGGCCCCGCTGGGGGAATCAGATCCCATTCAGGTTAGTGTTTTCATTCTGCCACTTCCTTGCCCCGCTGTGCTAGGGCGTGTGTCTGGGCATGGCCGAGGTGTCACTTGAACCTAGGAACAAAGCTGCACTTGATGGGCTCTGCTGCTCTCTGGCCGGGGCAGGCCTGCCAGATTACACACTTGCCTGATTATGACCCTGCCGGGTGGTATCCGCCACTCCTAGGGCTTGCTCAGGAAAATCTCTTCTAATAAAGTCAATTCTGGGGCACTGAACCCTCCTGCCTGTCCTGCCCCCCAGGCACTGCTCAGGGAAATCCCTTCTGGTAAATTCAATGCTGGGGCACCAACCCTTCTGCCTCTCCTGCGCCCTCTCCAGCTACGCCTTGTCAGTGCCCATGAAGCTCTGCACCCTCTCCCTGCCCTCAGGGTTGGGTCCTCTGGGGCTCACTACGTGCCCCTCATCATGTCTTGCTCTCTACTCCTTGGGTCAAGCATTAACAAACTTCTTAACAAGCCAGGTAGAAAATGTATGAGGCTTTGCTGGCCAGAGATCTCCATTGCTATCAAGCTCTGAGGATACAGCACAAAACCTATCATGCATACATGATATGCAAATGAACGTGTGTGGCTGTGTTCCAATAAAACTTTATTTTCAAAAGCAGGCCCAGGGCTGGCCCCTGCACTGGTGATCCCCTCCAGCCTACCCCAGCAGGGCTTTAAACACCACTGATATGCTACTGCTCCCAAATTCTGACGTCTAATCCTGACCTCTCCCTTGAACTCCAGCCTACTCTTAGATGTCTGATGTGATGCCAGACTTAAGTTCCAAACAGAACTCCTGATTGCCCCACTCCTCAATCTCCCCCTCCCTGTCTTCACCATGTCAGTAATTGACACCATCATTTATGCCTTTCTCTTAAATCAAAAACTTGGGTTGTCTTCCTCCCCTCCCCCCAGGGAGGTTGTCAAATGATCCTTTATTGAAATATTTCCTTTGTGCTTTCTAACTAGCTGGGCATTCCACGGCACCACCATTGATGTCATCTATGATGTCATGAGGGTGGTGGCCATCATGTTGCAGCCCACAGACTGGGGAGTCCCCAGGATCATTTTAATGGTTCCAGTGAGTTCTCTGGCTAAAAATCAGTGCTGCATCTGTCTGGCAATGTTGACAGTCTCATCAATGGTGATATTTCTGTTGTGTTTAATGTTTTTCTATTTCTTTTTGTCTCTTGCTGGTTCCTTGAGGGCTTTGAGGGTCAGGGCAGAGGCAGAAGATGCCACTCGGTCTGGGCCTTTTGTTCTGCATAGTCAGTTTTATGGTATCCTCAGACCATTTCACTCCCCAGTGGCCTTGGCGATGTTATCACCAACCTTTTTTGGAGACAAACCCAGGAAGCTGACCTTGGGGGCCAGGGAAGACGTGACACTGACCTCACCACCTCAGGTACACGACTTTGATCTCATTGGCGTTGAACTTAGGCAAACATGGTAGAGATGGCTGGTGTCAGATGAACCTGGAATCAGGATGACTGAAGAAAGTTGCACCTTGACCTTCTCTGAGCTGAAAGCCAAAAAACACCTGGTCATCATGAATTCCTCCCTTTCCTTACCCCCACCTCCCAAAGTTCAATCTATCAGGACACTTTATTGGGCTCTCGCTTCCAAAAGACATCCAGAGGACAGCCCCTTTTCACCTCTCCGTGGTCCCTGTCACTTATGCACTGAATCACTGCTGAGCCTCTAACAGGGGTCCCTGCTTTTACTCAGGATACCTGAAAATGTATTCTCCACACAATGGCCAGAGGAATCTTTTTAAAAGCAGAAGTCAGATCATATCTGCTCAAAACTTTACGGTGCTTAAAAATAATAATATCCAATCTCACATGGCTATCCTAAACCTTGGATTATCTCCACCCGTACTATCATAGATTTCTGAGGTAAATAAAATTCTTGTCTAGTGATAGTCTACTTGTATCTGGAATACTGTATTAATTAAAATTTACTATATTCATTTTTGTATCCCTATGCTATTTTGTTTTGTTTTGTTTTGCTTACTCAAGCATGTATTCTTAGTATAAATGTATAGCTTTATAAGTTTTGTGTCTATGACTTTTAGAAATAAATTTCAAACAAACAAAAATTTTGATCTCCTTGCCTGGGCTTACCAGGTCTCTGTGAGTGAACTCTGTTTATGTTTCTGACCCCCTTAACTCCCAGTCCACTCATTACTCGGGTCATACTGGCTGCCGTGGTCTGAATGTCCCCCAGAATTCTTGTGTTAAAACTTAGTTGCCAATGTGATAATATTAAGAGGTGGGGTCTTTAGGAGGTGAGTGAGGGTGGAGCCCTCAGGGATGGGAATTAGACCTGTATAAAGGCGTTTGTCTCCTTCTGCCAATGAGGGTACAGCGCTGGTCCCCTCTGGCGGATGCAGCAACAAGGGACCATTGGAAGCAGAGACAGGGCCTTCCCCAGACACCAAACCCATCAGCACCTTGACTTTAGACTTCTACCCTCCAGAACTGTAAGAAATAAACTACTATTCTTTGTAAATTATCCCATCTCAAGTATTTTGTCATAGCTGCCAATGGATTAAGAAAGACACCTGTGTTAGTGTCGCTCCTTGACACAGCAAGTGCTCTATTGCGAGCCCTCTGTGCTCACCATTCCTTCTGCCTGCAAAGCTCTTCCTCCCACCCACCACAGGGCTCCCCTCCTCTTGTTACTCAGATCCTTGTTCAAATGATGTCTCCTCCTAGAGGCCTCCCCCAAATCCTTGGCCTCCCACCATCATTCTATACTCCCTAGGCTGGAATTTCTTCTCTTCGCAGCCCTGATGTCTATCTCACGATATATCATCTATCTCTTCATGTGTCTGTAGCCTGTCTCTACTGCCAGAACGTAAACACAGTGAGGCCAAGGCTTTGTCTTATTTCCTGCTAGTACTTGGCACATGAGCAAGTCAATGAAAAAACAATACACGAGTACTGCAAGCTCTGGAGACACAAGACAGCGTCACATTCACATCACCTGCCTGATGTGGCCCACGTGTGGTCAAACCGGAACTAAGTCGGTGTACCTTGTGTGTAGGCCTGGGAAAGGGACTAGGTACCACATGTTTACTTTCGTCCTCTTTCAGGGCCTCAGACATTCCTGCAGGAAATGTGTTCTGGAAGCTTTACCTCTCCCTATGAAAATCATACATGCAAACTGAGGCTTGGGGGGCTGCCCTTCCTGCATGTTTTCACCCAGGCTCTGTGGGGTCTGCAGGCCCCACTTCTTAGGGACATCCCGGTCTGGGGTGTTGGGGTTGGATTGTTTAAGCAAGAAAGGAGCCTCTCAAGCTGAACCTAAATGTCTAACATGCAAGAGCCTCCACCTTTGGGAGACAGGAAGATGGGATGTAAGGATGGTGGCCACGGTGCACCATCACAGAGCTCATCTTCACGGCGGTGACAATCCTCTGCTAATTCATCTCAGCTGATTCACACCTCTGCTTAGAAGCAGAGCTCAGGAGACAGTTAGTGACAACTGAGGAGCAAAGAAGGAGGGAGTCATGCCTCAGTGGGCCCGACTGCCATCAAGGTATGTGCAGGTCTCATTTTATTTCATCTTCAGAATGATTATGAGTTTGGAATTATAACCCACCCACCCCCATTGTTCTGGTAAGGAGGGAACTAAGGCACAGAGGACTTACAAACTTGCCTAAGGCCCTGTAACCAGTAATCATCATGTTAGAAGAAGGAGGGGCCCAAAGGGGCTGTCTCCGAGGGCTCTGTCCTCAGCTACACGCTTGGCATGGGTGTGGATATGGGTTAGGGAGTCAGGGGAGGGTGCTGATGAGGACTACCTGGTTTCCAGCAGGAAGGAAGCATTTTCCCCTCTCTGGAAAGGGATGAGAAACTGCTCCCACATGGCTGTGGCCTGGGAACTGTGCAGCAAGCTCACTGTGCACTGATTTCTAGCCTGTGCAGTTGTCTCACTCCAGAGAGTGAACCACACACAAGTTACACAAACTCAGCTTGTCACAGACAGGTATCAAAGGACAACAGAAGCCTGGGCTTCAGCGTGAGTGAGTCCCCAGGGCTTGGGAAAGCTGCCTGGGTGGATGGGGTCTTATCTGTGTGTACCCACCCATGTACAGCTGAGGGACCTCAGAACAGCCCATCCTGGGATTTATACCTCAGGGGCAGCATGGCACACTGGGATAAAATGTTGAAGGACATTCTGTTGCCAGAGAGCCCAGGCTGTTCCTGCCAGATGGTGCTACATTCCCTCCACATTCTACAGTTATTCTTGGGAATTACAACAGGGTTGGGGGGAACTGGGTTAGTCCAAGCCGCATGAAGAGTGAAGAGTCCTCCAGGAGCATGATGGGAAATGCTGTGGCAATAGCACAAGATATGCTCTCAGATGCCCCAGCCTTCCTCACTTCCTCACAGTCTTGGTTCCTCACTGTGCTCTGTCTTTGTTAGGGTATCTCACCTGCACCCCAGCTGGATAGAGGGAAGGCCTCTGGAATTAGGCCAGCAAGCTGTCACAAGGAACACCTTTGAGGGAGGTTTTAGAGGCTAGAACATTTCTGTCAGATGCTTAGCTCTGGATCTTCACCTAGAAGGGAGCAGTACGAGGACCTACGAGTCTCAGGCACTGTGACAACCTCTTGGGGGGATGCATCACCTGGATTGCCTCCGAGTTTCACTGGGAGCACATGTTCAAAGGCTCAGCCTCAGATTCTCTACCAAAATGTCAGAATGTAGAACATCGTGTTCTGAAGACTTTTTCTGGTTCTGAATTGTCAAATGTTGGGTGTCATCACGGCTCTGGGTGGCCTGACTTCATGTTTCACGAAACTTCAAGAATTACTTGAGGGCTCTATGAGGGGTCATCAAAACTGCTCTTGATACCTTACCAACTAAAATGTAAAGCCTGTGCATGAAAATTTTAAATGATCATTTCTGCCAAGATCTCTAGATTCTACAAATCACCTTTTGGGGAGATATATCCAACTCCTTGTTAAGTACACACAGATTCTTAATTGATGTTCATTTTTGGCTAACATCCATCAAACTCCTACTGTGATCCAGCCTCTGTGCTGTGGCTGTTCTTAATTGTACCTCACAACTTCTGGAGAAAAATCTTTTTGTTTTCATAAGTGAGGGAGAGGAAACTTAGAATGGTTATTCACCTGAGGTCACAAATAGCAAATAGCAGAGACCTGATTTGAACTTACATTTCCAGATTTTAAGTCTAATATGCATTTCTAACAAAATCAAGTCACTTGAGTGAGGATACCATCCCACAGCCTCCAATGAAGGTTTTTTTTTTTTTTTTTTTTTTTTATCATATGTCACAAGCTCTTAATCAGGGCTTGAATCCTTAAGGAAGATCTCATTCCCTTTCCCTCTTTTGGGTAAGAGAATCCACTCCTACCCACCACCACCAATTATATCAGGACACATGGCTGCCTAGCTAAAGGCTATATTTCCTAACCTCTTGCAAGGAAGTGTACAATGTAACTAAGTTATTGCCAAGAAGTTGGGAATGGATGAGATCTGTACAATATTTTGGGTCTTGCTCTTTAAAACTCTTTAAAACACCCATGCAATCCCCTGGGTGTTTCTCCTTCCCTCTGGCTAGACAATATTGATAAGTGGTGGAACTTCCTTGAACCTAGTGATGGAAGCCAGATATTGTGCTCAGCAGAGTTATGCCACCACTCAAGGTGCCCCAACCTCTGGACCGCTATGTGAAAGTGTATCAGTTGGTTATTATTATACAATAAGTAATCCCAAAACTTTTGGGATTTGAAAGTGTATCAGTTGGTTATTATTATACAACAAGTAATCCCAAAACTTTATGGTTTAAAATAACAATCATTTATTATTTTTCATGGTGATGTCTGCTAATTTGGTCTGGATTCAGATGATCCTGGCTGGGCATGTTGACATATCTGTGGTCAGATGGAAGAACAGCTTGGGGTTGGGTTATCTAAGATGGCCTTGGTTGGGATGATGTGACTCTATTCCAAATAGTCTCTCATCCTCTAATAGGGCAACCTAGGCTTATTCTCACCACTCAGAGGAGAGAGAGAGAGAGGGAGAGAGAGAGAGAGAGCGAGCCTATAAGGTCTCTTGGAGCCTAGGCTTGAACTTTGTAAATCATAATTTCCACTATATTCTGTTGGCCAAAACAAGTCATAAGGACAAATCAGACTCAAGGATTGGGGAAACAGATTCCACCTCTTAATAGTTGGGTCTGTAAAGTCACATTGGATAAGTAGATAAGTAGAGAATCTACTTGGAGATAAGTAGAGAATTAGAGCCAGTTTTGCAATCAGTATACCACAGTCTACCTTCTGGCTGCAAGTGTTCACATGTCTTACATGTAATTAATTGTATGTAATTATGTGTTAAATGTTACTTAAAGTTTAGGATCTTGCACTGACGGAGGTTCACAGGTCTGCAGATCAGCAATTTGGACTGGGTTCAGCTGGGAGGTTCTTCTGGTCTTGTTTGATCTCATTCGTTTGTCTGTGGATTGGCTAAGTGGCCCTGTTTCTGGCCATGCAGGTTCTCCTTGGCTCTCCTCTGCAGTTTTCATCATTTGTGTTTATTTCACACCCCTCTAGCATGCTATCTAGGCTTGTTCTTCCAGGGAGGCCAAAGTTTAAGTGCAAGCAAGCCATGGTACAAGAGGACAAATGGAAGTAAGTACACAAGGCCTCTTGAGGACCAGGGCTAAAACCAGCATCCTGCCATCTTCTCCATATTCAACTAAACAGGGCAAGTCGCAAGCTGACCTTTTCAAAATGGGTAAAACTATGAATTAACAAGCCAAAGGGCAAAGATACAGGGGACTACCAACTGGGGCCATCAACATAGTCAATCAACTCCAGAAAGAGAATCTATTTTACTTAAGCTACTGTGCCTTGTTATAAAGGCAGAGTTTGTAATTAATGTGTCCGCCAGTCTCTGTAACCTTGCTCTTATTTCTAAAATTAAAAAGAAGAGGTGTTGTCCCTGGGCAAAGATATTCCCACATCTGTCAAGCCACTCCCTACGATATATACTTGTTCTTCATTCATATCTCCATCGTGATGTACATGAAGGGAATAGCCTGCAACCCTAGGGAAGTATGGAACTTCAGAGATTCAAAAATAAAAATAAATAAATAAACCAAAGCCACTGTAGTTCATATTGACAATGATATGACATTTTATATCATCCTATGACATTTTTTAAAAAACAATAATTTGTCTTCTGAACAATCTACAATGGGCTTTCTGTTCAAAGCCAAGTGAAGGTGCTCTGATATGCCTTCAACTGAAAAAGTTGAAAGCACTAAAATATTTCTAGAAAAAATGTTACTGAGGCCCTCTGTTATGGCTATTAGTCGTGTGCCCCCCAAATTCGTGTGTTCAGGCCTACCCTCTGGTAACTTACAATGTGACTCTGTTGGAGGTAAGGTCTTTAATGAGGCAATCAAGTTAAAACGAGGTTACCAGGATGGGCCTGATCCAACAGGGCCAGTGTGTTTGTATGAGAAGAAGAAACTGGGACACAGACACGGGCACAGAGGGGAGACCACAGGAAGATGCAGAGAGAATATGAGCCCAAGGAGAGAGAGGTCTCAGAAGAAAAAATGTAAAAGATGCTGACACCTTAATTGTGGACTTTTAGCTTCCAGAATTATGAGAAAATAAATTTTGCTGTGGCTGTTGTTTAAGCCACATGGTCTGTGATACTTTGTCATAGCAGCCCTAGAAAACTAATCTGCCCTCTAAGATGCTGCTGGATTTGGGTTTATTTTTGGCTAGAATGGTTCACTTCAAATTCATACAAATTTCCTTGGTAAAGTAGATGGCAATGCTTACTAATATTGATAACAAAATTTTATCGTGTTTATTTTTTTTTTCATGTACTGTACTAAATGCTTTATGCCTATTTCTTCATATTGCCTTCAGAACAATCCTTTAACAATGCCTGACTTTTTATATGAGGAAACTGAGGCTTAACTGATGAAGGAATTATGTGACATATGCTGAGTCTCCCAACTGGTACAGCTGGGATTTGATCCCACTCAGCTGGAAAAAAGGCCATGGCTTTGAAGTCAAATAGATTCAGGGTCAAATCCTTATTCTTCAAATAACTAACCGTGATACCTTGATTATTTTACTTAACTCCTCTGAGCCTTGTGTATGGATTCTTGAAATACTAGTAAAATGTTTTAAGAAAATTAGCATAATTCCTATTACATATCAAGGACTCAATGCATGGTTAGCCTTTGTATTTTATGACATCAGACCCCATTGCCTTATAAGCATCTCTAATCCAGTCAGTCTGTGTGTCAGGGTCAGAGGTCAAGGCTGTTTCCCTCATTATGTTTTTTTCCACGTCCTCGTTCCATCTGCTCTTATGGTTCCTCAAAGGATATGACCTTTACCCATGACCTCACATCGTAGAGGAGGAGGTCGCCAACAGTCTCATGTAGACTGAAGCTGATCAAGATGCAAGACAAACCACTGCACAAGGAAAATTACAGGCCACCGCATACGTCCTCTGAATAAATGACCAGATCCGCACACCCAGAGAAAGCATAGTGATTGGAAGGACAGGTTATCTCCCATGTTGTGGTTTGCAGAGCGCTACTTTCACTGGGTGAGATTTTATTGAGCTTAATTATGAGAAAAGCATCACACAGGCCCTGTTAGGGGAGTCTGCAGCTGCACGGCACCACAAGCAAAGTTCCCTTGAAAGGTTCACACTTGCAGAGAGGTTAGGGAGTGAAGAAGTAATTTTGGTTTGGAAAAGTTACAAAGCTTCGGTAGAGAGGATGACACTGAGGTAGATCTTGAAAGAAGAGAGAGATAGAAGAGAGATGATTTTCCACCCAGGTTCACCCTTTCCTCTAAGGTCAATTGTACAATGAACTGACAGCATGGAAGAGCTGAATCCTAAGTGTTTGTAAGGAAGTACAGTTTGTAACTTATTCCTAACTGAGGGACTCTCAACTTGGCAGAAAGACCCTATCCTAGGGACCATTGTTCAAAGGAGAAGCAGTTCTTCAGTTTTGGCTGTTTTAATAAGATTTTCCTTGGTTGATTAAGCCTGCTGCATGGACCTGGAGCAGGGCCCCTGAATAATGTCGCATGGACACTAGCTGAATTATTATTAAGAGAGGGAATTTGGGGTGATGGATGGCACATCCCATCACTTGATGTTTTGGGGCTTTCTCAGTGGAGAATATCTCTGCCTGCTTATCACGGCCCCCTAGTCCTCTTTGGACCAATGGCTGCTTATCCTTTGAGGCAGTCTAGTCTGGAGAAGTGACCAGCTTTTTCCTTCAAGATTAATTTCTAGAAAGCTCAGAGTCAAATTGGTGGCTCCCTTCTAACAAGCACACCTATCATTATGGTGTACAGTTTTTAAAGTCTCATTCTTGGCTCCATTTGAAGTCCCCCTCCTTATTTTTATTTCTTCTTAAGTTCCTCTCTTTGATTTGTGCCTTCTTGTTCCAGCTGTTCTATCCTTATGAGCTACTTTTAGATTTTTTTGGAAAGAGATGTGACTGAGCCACACTGTCCTTTCATTTCCTTCAAGTTCATTGGTCTTTGCACGTTGAGTTTTCCAGGCAAGAAAAATTTTCCACTTTTCTCTTTTTACTCTTTTCCACTCTTTCCCCTTGGTGTCCCTGGATCTCCTACCCTCTTTCATTTCCTAGTTTAGCTACTTGTCTCTTTTTCTATAGGCTAGAGGCTCCCCGGCATGTTCCCTTAGCGCAGATATCCCCAGACCACGATGCTGACGTTCTTACCCTTTAACAGTCTGTTTACTCTCCACATCTCTTCTGGACCCTATAGTTTGTGAGGGTTCTGTCTCCTTCACAGTGGCCTCCATAGGTCCTAGTAGTTTCTCTGACAAATTCTAGACAGGCCACACACATTCGTCATCTGCATGAAAGAAGTTACTTTTATGACCCTCAGTTTTCTGGTATTTTTTTTTTGTGTGTGTGTGTAAAAATGATTTATTGAAAGTGAGTGAGGGAAACAGAAGAGGGAAGAAGAAAAGTGGCACAGGTGTGATTTCAGGAAAAATCCATCCTCAGCCTAAGCACATGGGGTGCTCAGGAGCATGAATTGGACCTAATCAGGAAGGTAAAGAAGCTAGATAGATAGATGGGTTCTACGTGAATTAATTGAATGTCAGAAGAGAAATTGTCTCGAAGCTTGCCTTCCTTTGCTGTCATGACACAAAACAGAACCATTTCTATACCATCATAAGTGATGAAAATGGATTCTTTTTGACAATAGCCAAGTGTTCAGCACAAGCGTTGGATAAAGATGAAGTGCTGATACACAGTCCAAAACCTGAAGGCATCCAAAAAAGCTAATGGTCTCTGTCTGGAGATCCAGCACTGGTGGTGTCCACTAGAGCTCCATGAAACCTGGTCACTAGCTTACAGCAGATTCTAGTGCAGCCACATGGATGAGATGATGAAGATGTTTGTGAGTCAGTAGCTGAGACTTCAATAGAGACAGCTAATCCTCTTGTAAGACGCTTGACCACATGTCACACAAACAATGTTGCTCCAACTACACAAACTGGACTTGGAAATTCTATCATTCATCCTGTTCACCAGACTTGCACCAACTGACTCTCACGTCTTCCAGGCTTTGGTCCACTTCTTGCAAGGAAAAATATTCAATTCTCATCAAGCTGTGGAGAACGCCTTTCATGATTTCATCACCAGTCACTCTCCAGGCTTCTTTGACTTGGCTTTCTTGCAGGCTGGAAAAGAATCATCATCATCTCCTTCTGATGGCCAAGTTTTCTTCACTGTAGAAATAATTCCAAAGGCAGTTTCTGTAGTTTCTCCATGGAGAAGTGCTGCTCGGGTGTTGGTGGACACTGCAGCCTTGGCGTCACTTTCAGATAGTCCAAACTGCAACCCTAAGTGTGCAACAGCATACGCCCCTCTGATTTCTAAAGGCCTTTCTGCAGCACTAGAAATAATTACGTTCTTTCCTTTGCAGATCTGCATCAAATTGAGAGCATTGGAAATTGTGCACCTCCTCATTGTAGAATCTTTGATAGCAGGGCTATAGAGTTGTCTATAGACAAGTTCAAAGCCCAGGCCTTGGTCAATTGCCCCATTAATAGGGGGTCTTTTGAAGTAAAATGGTAGCTTCTCTGTAATACAGACTAAATTCACATCTAAATGTGTGCAAGCAACATGAAAAAGTTTTTCTGTCTTAGGAAAAACTGCAACAATGTCATAGAGTTGAACCCTTGAAGAACTTGCTCTCAAAACATTGCAGTGTGATGGATCCGAAACAATGATCGTCAATCTAGTTAAAATTTTAATTGGTCTTGATTTTCCCTGTACAACTGGCAAAGTTATAAAAAGTTCAGAAACTGCTATGGGTTTCAATTTCTTGTTTCTTTTCTTTTTTTATTTCTTTTATGAAATCATAGCTGTGTACATTAATGCGATCATGGGGCACCATACACTAGTTTTATAGACCATTTGACATATTTTCATCACACTGGTTAACATAGCCTTCCTGGCATTTTCTTAGTTATTGTGTTAAGATATTTATATTCTACATTTACTAAGTTTCACATGTACCCTTGTAAGATGCACTGCAAGTATAATCCCACCAATCACCCTCCCTCTGCCCATCCTCCCTCCTGCCTCCCCTCCCTCTCCCCCTTCCCCCTATTCTTAGGTTATAACTGGGTCATAGCTTTCATATGAAAGCCATAAATTAGTTTCATAGTAGGGATGAGTACATTGGATACTTTTTCTTCCATTCTTGAGATACTTTACTAAGAAGAATATGTTCCAGCTCCATCCATGTAAGTTTTCTGGTATTTTTTTTAAAGGACACTATTTATTGTGCAGAATGGATAGAAGACAATGCTTCAGTTAAGTTCCTCGCACAGAGCCTGCCACAGGGTAAGGTGTCCTCTTCCCTTCAGCTCCAGTCCCGGCAAATGATTAATTTCTTAGCATATAATGCACTAGGGACCAAATCCTTTTTAGGAACAGTGCACAGTTTGTCTCTAGAAAGGACAGGTACAGATATAGAGAAAGCCAGGGTACATGGTTAAGGGAGTTCTTACAGGGGTGGAGTGCTGCCGAAACATTCAAAGGAGTTAAAACAATACTCAGCCTTGGAGAGGGGTGCTGGCAGGTGGGCTGATGGGGAGGACCAACCCTGGGCCAGGAGGTAGTGCCCGACTCCACTTATCCAGGCCACTACTCTGATGTCATGAGGCAGCCTTTACTTCTCAGTCTCCTGGGAGTTTGGCTAAGCATTTGAAATATCTGTGAACATCCCGTTGTTTGGCAAATGCACTGGACTTGGGGTTCAGCTTTGGGGGAATCTTTGAAGGGCATTTCTTGGAGTCTGTAAGTTTTTCTGTGCATTAATGGTTCCCCGGTCTAAACTACTTCTATACTACAAAGCCAGTTGAGCTCAATTTTCTAAGCCACTTCTCCCTTATCGCTTCTTTCAGCCCATAAGATGGTATATTGTGTCTCAAAACACATTTTCCCCTTTGGCTCTCAAAGCAACAGAGTTTGCAGGGAGTACAGAGGCTATCTGCCCACGCTTCTCTGAAATTGAGAGGCATTGTTCCTTCCACAAATGCAGACTGAGCCTGCACCAAGTGCCAGGATGACATGGTCCATCATCACCCAGCCAGCAGGGGATCTGTAGTAGCTGTTCTAGATGGTGGCCTTAGCCCCTTTCATTCCTTAATATTCTTTTTTTTTTTTTTTTCAGTTTTGGCCGGGGCCAGACTTGAACCCACCACCCCCGGTATATGGGGCCGGCGCCCTACTCCTTGAGCCACAGGCACCGCCACACCTTTATATTCTTTTTTTATGTCTCTGCCCCCAACAAGTCACCACAAGCAAAGGATGCTAGCACACACCGTGTGCTGGCTATGCAACAGCAGCACCAAAACATTTCAGTCTGCAGATAACTGCTGTGGAGTCTCTCCCACAGGGAAATTCCAGAGTCGCAGCTTAATGATCTGGGAAGAGAAAGCAAGGAAGGCCAGCTGAAGCAGAGGATGAGGAGACCTTTCATCCTCTCCCGGGGCTCGTTCTTCCCATACACCAACAGAATAAGGCATTGTCTTTGCTTTCCTGTCTGCTTTTAATAGGATGGAGAGCTAAGTATTTAAATATGGTTGTTTTAGTAAAAATGTGCTATTTCAACATCACCATCACTCAAGGCTGTAGACACAGCAAGGCCATAATAAAAGGATGTTGTTTGCTTGATGATAACTTCCTTCTCCTCTGGAATCACCTGTGAAGAGAACTGGGATCCGTGGACGTCTCTTGTTTTGCACGCAGTAGAGCCCCTCTGAGCAGCAAATCTCAGAAGGAAAAGTCTCTTTGATAGCCAGTAAAGAGGGGCAGAAGGTTGTTCTTATATTCCTGGTCATGTCCAAGATTGGAGTTTTCTGTATTGAAAGTGAAGATTCTGCGGACACCAAAAAATTTCACCACCAATTCACTGCCCAAGATCAGTGGAGCACATGTGATACAGGCTGGAAAGCTGCTACTCCATTTATTAAGACAACCGTTCCCCAGGACACGATGGAATTTCACTAATAATTGGCTGAATGTACGTTTAAGCCCAGTAATAATGGCTCGCAATCTAAGAGGTACTTACACTTAATTATACCTCTGGCATGTAGGTTGGCACAGAGGGAGGCCTTAATTATCAGTGTGCTATGCCCCTGCTTTACATATAACAAATGGCTCTAATGTGGCCATTCATGCTATGGTTTAAACATCATGGTAATTAGGAAGTGGAAAATAGGTGTAGTGGAAGGAGTTGTCAGTCTCCTGCACTCTACATGTGACCTTTTGTTCTCTGCACATCTGTGAGCTGAGACTCAAGGTTCAGAGAGGCATGATCAGCCTTTGGCCCAAGGACATCAAGGCACAGCAAGGACTTCCCAGGCAGCTGATAAGGGTTCTAGGACATGTGGGTGGGGAGAGAGGCACTCACTGAATTGCATGCGTTTATTTAACAAATCTTTCTTGAGTTCCTACTGAGTGCTGCTCTCAGCATGTGGGATGTCAGGGAACAAACAAAACAGACTAAGATCCGTGCTTCTGTGAAGCTTATGAGGTAGAGCCTCTGTAAGGTGACCACCCGAGGGATTTTAACAAACTAGTAACACACAGAGGTGGTCAACATAAGGAACTAGGCCTACTGTACATGTGGTGCGTGTCCAGTCTATGAAAACTGGGTCAATTTAAGGAGGTGGTCAGTGGAAGGAGGTGCTCAACTATGGAGGTTCTACCATATTTGAAGCTGGCTTAGTTACTGAATCTGAAGAATTGGTAACTGGCTCTAGGGTGGTCACCAGGAATGCGCCTGTCCTGTGCTTCTTTCAACAGATTCGACAAACACGCAAAAGGGATGTGATTAAATCTACAACAAGGAATAGGGAGCACCTGATGGGAATTGAGCATTTTCCTTGCTTAATTTCTCTTCCTCGCCAAAATCTTGCAAGGCAGGTATTTATCATCGTCACTTGCGTTTGAGAGCACAGAAGACTGGAGTACTTACCCAAGTTCACATCCAAGTTGGCTTCCTTCCCTCTAAAGGAAACCGGCCTAATTAATACTGGATGATACAGTGAGGATTCAAAGTCTTTATTAACTGAATAAATGAGCTTAAACTAACACTTTGCATCAAGTGTAACATAGAGCAGCAAAGTGTAAGACACAGCATTTAGAGATTTCAATTGGCACTCTTTTTTGCTACATTATCTGTTTATGTGATTACTTCCTGCGGTTTATGACATTGGTGCTTTACCCCTAGTACTCTGGAGGAAGTTGTCATTTAAATGCAAGATTAATAAATTTAATCACCAAGTTTGAGGCATAAGGGAATTTTGTATTAATGTTACTCTTGGGCAGAAGCCACTATGGCCAAGATAATTTAGGGATTGATCTCTGTTCCAGCTATCTCTTGCTGTGTAATAGACCAGCCCAAAACTCAATGGTGCAAAATAATAATCATTTTATTATATGCACAGATTCTGTGACTGGAGAATTCAGACAAAGCACAGCAGGGACGATTTGTCTCTATAATAGCTGGAGTTTCAGTTGGCAGGATTAGACTGCCTGAGAGTGACTCAGAAATCTTGGGGCAGGAATCACATGTCCACTGCTTGTGTTAGAATGACCTGCAGCCTGGCTCTGCTGGGACTGGCTATGGGAACTATGTAGCCTGGGCTTCCTCACAGTATGGCAGCTCAGGATAATTGGATTTCTCACACAGCTGCTTAGAGCAAATGTTCTAGGAAACAAGATGAAAGGAAAGTGGCATCACTTCATCATATTCTATTGGTGAAAGCAGTCACAAGTCATCAGATTCAAAGGGATGAAACATGGGCCCTGTCTTTGTGGTGGCCATATTTTAAAAGAGTATAAATGTCTTAACATAATAATTAAGAAAGTGAGGTGAAGGCTATGTTAACTAGTTTGATGAAAGTATTTCAAATTGTATATTAAACCAGCACATTCTACCCCATAAATGCATTAATGCACACAGCTATGATTTAATTAAAAACAAAAACAAAAACAAAAACCTTCACATCCATAGGGCGTGTAATCCTCCCTGTGAGTTTTTAGTTCAATTCACTCTGCCGGAGTAACTCCTAATGTATCCAAGAAAAACCTGGGGAGGGAGAATACGACTATTGTCTTCAGCTCTTTGAAAGACTATTATGTGCAAGAGTGAACCCAAGAACAAAGCTAAGGACTATGAGTAAATGAACAGGAGAACTTACTAATATTGGCATATGTCTGTCGAGGGGTTGGCCTCGCTAGTAGGACAGTCTCTGACTTTTGAACTGCTGATTGAATATAAATTAGAAGTATTCTAACAGGGCTTCAGACATTGTCTCAGGGGATCAGATTAGATCAGTGGTCCCCGACTTTTCCGGCACCAGGGACTAGTTTCATGGAAGACATTTTCCATGGACGTGGGTGGTGAGATGTTTGATATGAGTCTGCAAGCAATTGATTTATTATGGCCTCTGTGCAGTCAAACCTCTCTGCTGATCAGAATCTGATCTGCAGCTGCTCTCCAGCACTAGCATTGCTGCTTCAGCTCCACCTCAGGTCATGAGGCAGCAGATGCTCATAAGGAGCATGCAACCCCCATCCCTCACATGTGCAGTTTACAGAAGGGCTCACCCTCCTTGGAGGATCTAACGCTGCTGCTGCTGTGACAGGAGGCGGAGCTCAGGCGGAGATGCAGAGGACCAGCTGTAAACACAGATGAAGCTTCACTCACTTGCCTGCCACTCACCTCCTGCTGTGCAGCCTGGGTCCTAACAGACCAGGTATGAGTACCAGTCCCCAGTCCAGGGGGTGGGAACCACAGGATGAGATAACTTCTTTAGAATAGGGAAGGATATCAATGAGTACCTGTCAGAAACATTACGGCAGATACAGGTCATGATGAACAATAGTCCAAGCTTCAATTTTCTTTTTCCAAGTCACCTCCTAACCTATGATTTCAAGGCTATTAGGAAGCGCTTAGGATACCTCCGCCTTAATAGTCTTCTTCTGTGTTGGTGGCTGAAATCCCTCAACAAGACATTAATTCTTTTAATTTAAGTGTTTGAGCCTTGTTAAAATGTAATACCCTGGGAAAGGTGAAAGCCAAAGCTCCTTCTAGTGATTTATAATTTAACAAGAGCATGTTTCAAGTCGTATTTTGTGAGAATAATTTGAAAGGAGAAGGTATAGCAGTGAGTGTGTGACAGGACAGGAGAGGAAGGGTGACAGAGGGCTAGGGAAATCTGTAAAGATCCGGAAGAGCTGAAGGCTGCCCTGCCGGGGGGCTGGTTTCTTTAAGTGTTGAAAGACAAGAAACCACAGTTCTCTGAACAAACTGGTAGAAAATAGGTTCCCCATTCACTGACCTTTCCTGCACTTAAGAAATGCAACTTTGGGCTCAGCCCAGAGAAGACCGAGGTGCAGGCAGGTCCCCGTCCTCATGTCTCCCATCCCACACGCCACTCTGTTAGGACAGAGATGACCCACTTCCTGAGAAGTCATGTCAGACTCTAGATAAACAAAGTAAAAATTTCACCCATAAATTCCCAAAGCAAGTGAATTCCCAGAGAAAGAAAGAAAACAGCATGGGAGGCAGATGTGAGCCAAGGGGAAAGGCTTCAGGTGGTGTCCATTAGATCCGGTCATTTAAAAGTGACCTCTTTGGAAGGGCAGGGATAACAGAGATTCAGAAGGAGGCTAAAATATGGACAGCCCAGGGAGAGCCTTCAGCACGGGGAAGAGCAAGCGGCCGCTGTCTCCTCCACCCTCCCTCCCCAGCCTTACCACACACCCCAAAGGATTTCTGAACAAAGAGAACAATATTTCAAATCTCTGTTGAAGACCCCAACTTCCACTTCTGTGTTTTCCTTCCCTTGCACAGCCCAGAGTGTGCCCAGCACAGCCAGCTGCCTGGAAAGCATTTGCTGTCAGCCATTTGCATGTTAATGTGATATAAAGACCCCGGCTGCCTCTATTAGCATATTTCAATTTTTAGACTTATTTCTAAGATAGAGTGAAAAACTTCTTGGAGAGAATTCAAGCTTGGGAGGAGTGATTGTCCAGAGGCTGGAGAGGGGAAGTGGCAGGTAGGAAATTCACCAGGTGCCCAGCACGTTCACATCCATGCAAAGGGACTATGGGGCTGTGGATCCGGTGCTGGCTCTGTCTCCATAGGGCAGAGGGTCTGGACTTTGTTCTGAATGCTGTGTACCTTGCAACTGGGAGCTCAGGCTCTGGTGTGGGGTGGCTCTGCTACTCCACCTGTGTCAGCCCCGCTTCCTTTGGACTGTAGAAGAGCCTATCCCAGCCTCAGGGAACTGAGTGTGTAGAGCCTCTTCCCAGAGGCAGGAATTTTAATCTTATAAATTGACAACCAAATGCAGGCTTTGTGCAGTCTTAGTATTCCTGATCCATGGAGATGTAAGAACAAAAATCCCAAGTAACAGCTTGTGCTATTTATTTTCATCAACATATATAAAACTGAGCCCCAACTCTGTTACGCCAATAAACAGCTTTACAGGATCACAGACATGTCATCAGTCCCCAGGGCACCATCAGGCTATTTTCCCCGCATCACATCCTCCAACTCATAGATGTCACAGCGCTGCTCTAGTGGAGATAGAATATCAGCCCATTATCCCTTTATTAGAAGACAGAAAATAAATTCATTATCCAAGACCAAGATCAAGTAGAGACTTCTACTTTTTTTTTTCTTTTTTCCTTTTTTTGCAGTAGTGAACCAGCAGACCTCAGGTATGAGAAGCTTTTAAACTTTCACAAGCACAGTTACAATGTGATACTCAGCAAATCCATTTTAAAGAGACCACTTGATCGGATTAGGGAAAAGAAGTAGTCAGTGGCTCTAAAGATTCGTTCACTATAGATCCTGTCCAAAGAAAGGAAAAGTCTTGGAGTTCAGTATGAATAAAATTTAAATGTGATTCAGGAGACTTTTTTTTAATACGTGGATTTGAGCTATGTAAAACTAGCAGCAATGAACAGGACTTACAGTATTATCAATGGCCAGTAAACAAGAATGAAAATCTGAAATAACATCACACACTGGGAACCAACTCAGGCAGCCAATATCCCACACGGTGACAGAACAAACAACTTTTTATCGATCTACATGCAGAGGAATTCCTAGTGGCTATGTAGGCTACAATTGTGGAACTCCTCAAGGGCATACAAGGTCAGACAATTAAGTTCGTGAGCTCATCCTAGAAAAGTGCTAAATAGCTCACTGCTGAATGTCACTAAGGTCACAGAATCCCCCTTGGGAAGCTATGCACCGATTTGGAGGCCAGCACCTAATTCTTCCTTTGAAGCAATTCTGGAGCTCTTTCTCTGGAATGGCCATCAGGGCTGTTGTCAAACAAGGTCTGACAATGAAGTGCACAATAAAGTGAAAAAGTGCTTTGACGGGTGAACTAGGCTCTGGCAACAGTGTATAACTTCCCCAGGGGAGCACTTCAGAGGTGATCATAGTCAGCAATGTGGTTTGTAGCACTTCTTCTAGGATGGGTTTGGGAACTTAATTGTCTAACCTCATACAGCATGGGCTTGCATTGCCCTGACATTGAGACAAAAATAAAATTATTCACTCCTTCTTGGAGGAAAGAGTCAAAGTCTCTCACATTTCCATCACTTCATCATAAACCATCTTAACAAAGCAATTTTCCTTCAAGATTTGTCATAAGTGTTCTGCATACAAAGTAGGGCCACAACTCCAGTGTAGGTTATAATGTACAAACATTTAGTGCATCTATAATCCAGTGTTCCCGCTGTGAGCTCTGGATGTTATAGTACCTTGAATTTCCTGTTTTTCTGATAGTAACTGGCAAAAATCTGGATCAGTCTGGCACAGAACAGCTATGGCAAATTTGGCTTGCTAAGGGAGGAAGCTCCAGTGAATAAAAATGGTGTTTATAGGAACTGTGTTAGTCATTGGGAAATTTCCTTGATGCAATGGTAGCCTACGAGCACACTAGCAGGCAAGCTTTCCAAGAGGCCATGGAGCATGGCTCAGACTGAACTAATATGCTTGAAGCATGTCCTTTACTCAATGCAGTTAAGGCACACGGCAAGAAGCAAGAGGGACCTGTTTCTCTTCTGCTGTACCAGCCTTCCCCACCTATGGCGGGTTACCCGGATGGGAGATGAAGTTTACATGAGCGGGTTCAGCAGATTGCAGGTTCCCATGGCCAACAGAAGGATGCTCCATCCAAAATACTCAAGGGCATATCTCCCAATCAATAGCTAGAGTTTCCCAATTAGCTGAGAAGCCGCAGTGAGTCTGATTTACCTTTCTTGCGCAGAACAGACGTGATACAACAGGGATGTCGCTAATAGGCGGCCAATTTAGGACTTCATGAATACTGAGTGTCTCGTAATCCTCATGAGTATTTGGAGTTTCATGAATATTTGTTGCCTTTTGGTTCCTCCAGCCCGTTCTACCTACGTTCAGCAACACATGCTTTACTCACTTTCTCTTAACCTGTCTCCCAGTCTACTACCGAACTAACTGATTATGAACACCTCGCATATTTTACAAATTCTCAAAAGCTACTTGCTTCCTCGTCACCTATCCCTCATGTTTCTTATGAGTTTTGTCCTTTTGTTTGTTTTCTTATCTTCTAGAGCAGAATCAAATATTCTCAGATAATACAGAAAATACACATGACGTTACTGATTGCTTCTATGTTGACCTCTTTCAGTTCTAGAAGGTCTCCTTTCATTTGTTCCTCTGTCCACCATTCAGGCAACAAATACAGTCAGCCCTCCATACCTGCTGTGTTCAACCAACCATGAACAAAAATTTTTGGAATAAAACCCCAATAATGACGTGACAATGAAAAATAATAGAAGCAAAAAGCAATGCCGCATAACAACTATTTATATAGTATTTCCATTGGGTTAGGTATTATAAGTAATTTAGAGATGATTTAAAGCATATGGCAGAATGTGCATAGATTACATGCAAATGCCACGCCGTATCATACCGGGGACCTGAGCATCCACAGATTTGGGTACAGGTTGGAGGGGAGGATTCCTAGAACCAATCCCCATGGACAACTGTATTTGTTGAGGGCCCACTAATTGCCAGGCACTGGCCTAGGCTGTGGGAATATGAAAATGAAGAGGTTACGGTCAAGCCTTGAAAGGACTTACAGGTTAGCAGTAAGAAAAGGCATGAAGTCTTGGCACCCGAACCACCGTGGTTATGGTGCCAGCCACATACACAGAAGGTAGCGGGTTCAAACCCAGCTCAGGCCAGCTAAAACAACAGCTAAACAACTGCAACAGAAAAACAGCCGGGCGTTGTGGCAGGCGCCTGTAGCCCCAGCTACTTGGGAGGCTGAGGCAGGAGAATCACTTAAGCCCAGGAGTTTGAGGTTGCTGTGAGCTGTGAAGCCAAGGCATTTTACTGAGGGCAATATAGTGAGACTCTGTCTCAAAAAAAAAAAAAGCATGAAAAGAAATACCTGCAATGAAGTGTCATAAATTTGTATAATAATAAACCTTTGGGTAGAGAATAGTGGGTAAAAGACCCACATGTCAATGTTCCTGGGTGTGTGTGGAGGGGGAAGTGGGAGAGGGACTGTTAAGGCTTCTTAGACAATGTGATAGAGCTAGAGACTAAAGATGAATAGCTTCCCAGGCAGAAGGTGAGAGGACAGGCTATTCCAGACAGAAGGGCACAGCCCGGGAGCATTGGGGACGTGCCGAAGTGTCCCACGCCAGGAAGGGTGGCAGAGAGAGGCCAGATGGTGGGAGAACTGAATCCTAAGAAAACATGAGAATAGTCTGCTCCTTTGAGTGTTTGATGCCAAGCCCGTCATAACGTGAAAGTAAACTTCCATCTGGCCCTTTTACGAATCATGTGGCTTATGATTTGGGAGGTCTTAACTTCTCAGAACCTGCTCCTCTGTGAAGCAGGAATGATAACCTATTGTGAGGTTGTTGTAGAGACTGGCAGGAAATTGAGAAAAGCACTTAGCATATGCCTGGCTCCTGGAAAGACAGTCCAGCACATGGTCACTGTGGTGAGCATCATTACCATTGTGATGATCACAACTTCTACTAGGGATAAAAGAATATAACTGGGTTTTGATTCATCAGACAAGATTCTTTAACAGAACACCGAATGACATTCAGAGAAACGTGTCCTCGTTAGAAGAGAAGGAGCTTACACTCATTAACCTGGGCAGGTAGAGACAACCTAAGCATACCTTGAAATTCCCTAAAAACACTGAAGATGATAAGGTCCTGTGATTTCATCAGTCTGTCCAAAAATGCAGAAGGATACAGTCTTAGGACATTTGGACGGCAGAAATAAAGGAAATCTCTGTATTTCTAAGTTAACATCCTGTAATATCGTAAATGTTTGTCTTAAAAAGATTTGCCTGCTACCGGCCATCATGGAATAATCTCTTGAAGTCTCAGCCACACAGCTGGGTTAAGACCCGGGAGACGGTGACTTGCCTTTGTGTAGGGCTGACGGGACAATGGGAAATATCTGAGGATGATTTATACAGCCAGTGTCTTCAAAAATGAGGAGGATGGAGGGAAAAATGTGACCCTGGGCAGGGCCAGTGGAATGAGGAAATGGTGACTCAGTTCATTGCTTTGACCTATGTGATGCTTTGTTTAAAATTTTGCTGGGCAATTCCTGCAGCATCAAGAAGAGAAACAACTCTTGTCAGTGAATTATAGCAGATGTGGGGAAATCACTCCCTGGGTGAGGTCTGGGACTGAATGGGTCCCTCTAGGGCAGTGCCCACAAAAGCAGCTGCTAAAATTTACATTTTCTCATTTGTCCTCTGGTTCAGAGTGGATATAAATCCTCACAGTGCAGCCACAGAGATCGCTCTGCTCCACCCGTCTGCTGGCCGTGCGCTGACATCAGGCTTGGGCGAGGAGAGAGGAAGGGAGCTGGATGTGTCTGAGAAACATAGGCCCCAGCTTCATCACAACCAGGCCACCCCAGGCATCTTTTCTAGATTCCTGGAATCCCCTGGAAAATGTCAGTCCCATTACTATAAATAATTAATTTTTAATTAATACCCAGACTAGATTGAGGGCAAGAGATATTTAAATATATCATGTATTTTTTAATTATAAAAATAATATTTATATACTGTAAAACTGTTGAGAGTATTTAAGTCCAGACAAAATAAAGCAAAAGTCTTCCCCTCTGTATTTGCTACCCAAATCCAATTTTCCAGAGGTAACAGCTAAGAATTTGGTGTGTGTTCTTTCAAACCTTTTTACTGTGCTTGGAATGTAGTAACACGGGCTCTGAAATCAAACTGCCTGGGCTCAGACCTGTCTCTCTTTGTAGTCCTGTTGCCTTAGAGAAGTGTCATGACTTTCCAGTGACTCAGTGTTATCATCTTTAAAATGGCAACAATAATACTATCTATCTCACAGACTGTGATGAAGATTGAATATATCCGTGTGTGTGTGTGTGTGTGTGTGTGTGTGTGTACACACACACAGAATTTATGCTTGATACTTAATAACCACTTAATAAATGTTTATAAACATAGGATTAAATGGAAGGTTGTTTTGGAAAAAAAAATTTTTTTTTTCTTAGTAACTTTGTTTCCAAAAGGCAATAAAGTACAAGAAAATGTTAGTTTGTTGGGGCAAGCTAAGTGCTAAGTTGAACCCTCAGGAATTCATAGTTTCTTTCTCCCAGAGATATTTGTCTTTCAAGGGAGGGAGTTTCTTATTATTCCCCAGTAAAAGTACCTCATGGGGGTTAAGAACACAGCCAGGCTTTGGGATCAGACAAGCAAGGACTAAAAATCTAGCCCGTCTGCTTATTGGTGTTGTGACACAGCACATTACCTAACTTTTCTGGGCCTCTGTATCTGTACCTTTATAATAGGGACAAAAGTTTTGTTTCAAGGATTATGGGAGATAAAGCATGTGAATGATTTTGCTTGGCACAGACTCAATAGCAGTGACGGTAGCAGGAAGCAAAGGGCTTAACGCACACTTTTCCTTGTCCCCAGGCGAGATGGGAGCATAGGCCTGGCTTGACTTGGTTGTACTGTTGGTGGCTGAGTCATACACCATTTTTTTTCATGACCTCTGGTGATCCTTCTTTCTGATGTTGGAATAGAGATTTCCAGCTGACAAAGCACTTCAAATGCATTCACTTGATCGCTACTCTTCAGAAGTAGGAAGGTAGGGAAGGCATCCATCAGCCAATGAATCAGCATTGGGTTCCAGGTGAGAACACTGAGGCTCAGAGGGCATAAATTCCTTGGCCAAGGTCACTTACTACACAGCTGAGCCAGATTGGCACCTTCATGCTGTGATAGGCCTGAGCCTCCAGTTCCCTAAGGAAGCCAATCAAAGGCCAGCCCCAGGCTGCACAAATAAGCCATGAGTTAGGATATCATATCTCAGGGCCAGGCTCAGAATAGACCCTCAACAAACAGAGTATCTTTAAGTACTATCACCCTGACCTCCATCACCATGACTATTTTGAGCCATTATTTTCTTGGGGTGGCTGAAGAAGCTAATAATAATACTGATTTAGAATTATTTGTCCCTTACCAAGATGATCTGTATTTGGAGAAGTATGGCTCTTTTCCTCCATTCCCTTTGCGTCTTTTTAAGTAGTGTTTTTGCCTGAGAAACATGGGCAGGACAATTTCATCTATAACCGCATTGGAAGGGAGAGGATAATGGAAATTTTAATGAAACACCAACGCAGTGAGAATGGGAATTGGTTCTTTTGCAAGAGGAAGCAGCTTCTTTGCTCAACAGGCAAGGAAACCTCTAGCTTGTGTTCATGACAATTATGATTGTCTCTGGCTGAGATTTAACCAAGGGAAGGGGGGAAAGAATTTGAAGAGTTCAGATGCAGTTCACTCAGAAGTTTGTCCCCAGACTTAGAAAACGTTTCAGTTTTTCAAAAAGACATACTAAGGAAGAGATTGCTGTCCTGTAAAAAGAGCACAGACCCTCGAGATCATAAGGGTTGCCAGAGACAGAGAATTGCTGGCTGGCTGTGCTTTGAGCCTTAGGACTGCGAGTGAGCAGGCCTGACAATGACATGCTGGACCCACGGCCTCAGGCCTGTGCACAGAGGGACTGGGCAGCAATGGCAGCTTATTCTTCTAGCAAGTTCTAGTGCGTGTGCTTAGCAAACACTAGAGAAGTGGGGAGGTAGGGGCCACATGTTATGTTTTGGGGACAGAGACATCAAGCTCCACCAACTGTGGTGTCTGACTTTCTGGTGAGCCAACAACTAGAGGCCCAAGGGACAGCAGCACCATGACAAACCTTTACCAGTGAGTGACAGGGATGATGGTGTCTGTTTCCATGCAGTCTTCCATAGAAAAGAGAACGGCCTGTAACCCTAGCACTCTGGGAGGCCCAGGTGGTGAATTGCTTCAGCTCATGGGGTCGAGACCAGCCTGAGCCAGAGTGAAATCCTATCTGTACTAAAAATACAAAACACTGAGACAAAAGGATTGCTTGAGTGCAAGAGTTGGAGGTTGCTGTGAGCTATGGTGTTGCCATGGCACTATACCCAGAGTGACAGCTTGAGACTCTGTCTCAAAAATAAATAAATAAATAAATAAATAAATAAATAAATAAATAAATAAAACCATGGAGAAGGGAATGAAAATGCAGTTTCCCAGAAGTGGGTCCCTGAATGCTCCTCATATACGACAGGTGCCACTAACATCCAGCCAGCCCCATCCTCATTCTCATCCCGATTACACACAGAACTAGAAGTAGATTAAAAAGAAGCAACAACAAAACCACATTCACAGCCTCCTCTGCCATTAGCAGTGTTCAAAGGAGCAACTGTCACTCTGACCAATAGCCAGATGTCTGCTGAGGATTTCTGGGAGAGTTTGTAGGCCTGATCTGGTGCCTCCCAGGACCAAAAGAATGGACCAAATTCTTCCTGCTGCTCTACTTTTGGAATTGACTTTGCAACTGCTCCTACCAAAAGGCAGAGGCTGTTTCTTCCTCCCTTGATTCTGTGTGATTCTTGCTTTGGCCAATGGTACAACAGCAAACAAGATGCAAAAGGAAACAGAAGTGTGATTGCATGATGGAACTTGCTGAGACTGCCACGTGAAGACGCCCGGGCTGGCCTACTATACGACAAGAGACACTCCAGTTATCGTGGCCAACAGTGTGCCAGCAACCGGGCACGTGAATGAGCCAGGCTAGACAGTCTAACCTCCCACTGGGCTGCAGGTGACAGCAGACACATGAGTGAGCCCGACAGAGATCAGCAGAGCCGAAGACACACTCAGCTGCCAAAACGGTTGTTGTTTCAAGGCACCAGATTTGGGAGTTTGTCACCCAGCAAAATCAAACAGATCTGTATTTCCCCCCTAGGTCACTTTCTTTTTCCTGCTTGTATTCCAACTGTGGGGACAAATGCTTTGCAGAAAGGTAGGAGCAAACTGAAGCCACCGCTGAACTGATGGCTGCTCTGTGCTGAGGCTTCCGGACCTTTACGTTTTGTGAGACAAATAAAACCCCACATTGCTAAGCCCCTTAGTTGTATCATCCAGTTCTTAGTTGCAGACGTTTGAACCTATTGTAGATAGTTTAAATACTTTACTTATAGACCCTCTAGAGATCCAGAGAGCCGGTGCAAGATTCTACTTAGGCAGGAGAAAAGGGCAGCCACATGCAGCAGAGGCAGGATGGTTCTAGAAGAGACACAAGCATTGCCAGCTCCCACTGTCCTGCACCAAAATTTTCTCCATGGCTGCCCTAGAAGAACGATGCCTCTGTCTCTATATTGTCCACATAGCCACTCCAAAGCTGCCTGACTCTGTGTCAGCATCTCACGTAAGAGCACTGACACCTGGGTAGAACCAGGTACCCATGACACCAGCCTGGACACATGAAGCTGATGGCAGTTTATTAGTCACATATACTCACAGTCCAGGGGAGGAGGGCATTACACACCACACAGGGCCATATGGAGGTTGTGCTTGGGAGCAGAGTGAACGAGCAGGGACGGTGGGAGGCAGGCTTTGTAGTCACATGACAGAGAGGTGACTTATGGTTCCCACAGGAAGGTGTGATCAGCTTGTTTGAATAATTCCACCTGTTGGCAGGGAATTGAAGCCCACTACTCAGGGGTAAGCAGGCACTGGGCCTGGTTCCCATGAAGAGAGAGAGCGGGTGACCTGAGATGAGGCCCTTTGAGGCCCTCCCAATTTTTCCAGGTGTGGAGGTAGCACATCCTATTGTGAATCTTAATTTCAGAACTTGCACCACACTGTATCTCCAGCGAGCGCCCTAGCTGGAAGTGGATTTGGGAAATCTAATTTTAGCTTCCTATTCTGTAGTTCAGAAAGGCAAGCCCAAGGGGCGGGAACGAGTGTTAAGTGAGCAATATTTCACCTCTTTTATTATTTAATATCCACCCACACCCTTCTTTCCATGATTAAATTTTTAAATAACAGCAGCAGCAGCAGCAGCAGCGTACATTTCCTACCTAAGGAAATGTAACCAGCGCTTATGGGAATGAAAATGCACTTCCCTTCCCCCTAGCAGGAAAGACTTGTCTCATTGGTCAGAGCTCCCAGCCCTGGATGATGTTTATTCCTTCTCTAGTGCAGTCCCAATCCTATCTAGACACCCAGTAGCCCAGAAACTAATAAACAGTGGGGGAAAGGAAAGGGAGAAATTGGAAATTCACAGTCACACATCAGAGAAAGGAAGAAGGTGCAGGTAGTGTCTACGTCAGCTGGTAAAGGCCAGTGTCAGGAGGGCACAGCAGTGCCTAGCAGAGGGGGTGAGACACCAGGCAGATGCAGTGGTTCTAAACAGACAGGGTACTATCTAGAGAGGTCTGGAACAGAGATAAGAGGCAAGGATAGCTGAACCAACCATATGGGAGCCCATATGAGGTCCCCCAGGGCTTCTGGAAATGCCAGAGGGGGACTCTTGGCAGGTTTCTGAGTCCCTACATTATAAATGAAACAAGAGCCAGCAAAATATATGTTAAAAGAAGCAAAAAGACATATTCATGCCCCTCCAAATTAATATCCACTTAGGAAGACAATTAGTTAATGTATAAAATACCTACAGAAAAATAACAACACATAAGATTAAGGATTTTCTGGCTCTGTAAGGAGTACTGAGACAAGGAGGGAAAAAGGTTATGTCCACCTGGGTAAGACAGCAGATGAGCATGACCCCCAATTACCCGAGCAGAGCAACCACTGTGCTCTCAGAGGAGACAAGAGTTCCCAGGCCCAGAGTTAAACGTCTCGCTCTAGGTCACACAGGCAATGAGTGGAAGGTAAGTGTCCTTCCATAGAGCATACCATGGCAAATCATACAGAATTAACTTCTAGGAAATAATTCTGGTTTCCCCTTGTACTTTTGGCTCTCCTCTCAGTCAAAGAAAAAAGCTCCTGTCTAATTACCATGAAGTCATTTGATTTCCTCCTGCCTCCAGCAGGCAAACTTTCCCATCCAGTCATCTGTTGCTCAGCTGAACAATGCTGGCTAACAGAATAAGAAAAAAAGTAGTATCTGTTATAATCACATCGTATATGCTTTGCGAATGAAAGGACCCTTGACTAGAAGTCAGGAGACCTAGACTCTTCCCCACGCTTTGACAGTGACTACTGGAAGTTTTGAGCAAGTCACTTCCTTCCTGTGGTTCTCTGAATGATAGAGATCATTCTAGAATAATAGGGTTGGCTTGGGTCAGTGGTTTCCCAGTTACTCCTTGGAGACCTAATGTTACCTGGAAGTGCCTAAGGGGCAGACAAACATGGAAACCAGATGGGCAAGGCCTCAGGTCCCCATTCCAGCTCAGCTTTATATATTGGGATTCCCAGGGTAAAGAAACAAATCATCTGAGAATTACCCACATCCTAGTAATCTGTGATTCCTAGGCATTTGGTTGCTAGTTCTAAATACAGCTCCATGCCCATATGCCTCAAATGAGTAAAATTTTGGAGGGACTCAAGAATGTTGGTTTGATTTCTGATATTTTTCAGAATGGCACAGAGAAAGCAGACTGAGAAAATGTTTTGTGATAGGGAATTACATTGCTTTCCTGCCAAGCTTTATTACATAAGCATGTTTTTCTCCTAGCAGCCCTAGCCCCAGTGTGAACACTATTTTACTGTATGAACATCTGCCTTAAGGACATAAACTGAAGATGCTTATAGGCTGGGATCACACGGCATCCAGCATGGAGAGTAATTGTCAGAACCTTCTAATGAAGTCATTGGGAAGGAGGATAGTGCAGTGTTCTTTGTTTACTCCCCCAGAATCTTAACCATATTAGGGATTTATTTAACCACATTATAAATATGTTATTACTATGACAACTATGTTATTATTAGGACAACTACATTATAAGTACATTTTGAAGAAAAGTTCTTTAAAGTGAATGTACTGGCCGGGTGCAGTGGCACACACCTGCAATCCTAGCCCTCTGAGAGGCTAAGGTGGGTGGATTGCTTGAGTTTAGGAGCTTAAGACCAGCCTGAGCATAATACATAAATAAATAAATAAATAAATAAATATTAGCTGGGCGTTGTGGCAGATGCCTGTAGTACCAGCTACAGGGGAGGCTGAGGCGAGACCATTGCTTGCGCCCAGGAATTTGAGATTGCTGTGAGCTATGATACCACAGCACTCTACCCAGGGCAACAGAGTGAGACCCTGTCTCAAAATAAAATAGATAAATAAGATGATAAGAGGTAGAGTGACTATACCCACCTTTAGTCCAGAAACATTAAATGGTCTGGTAAAACAAAAGAAGAGTTGGAAGGGAATAGTGATTCTCAAATTGTGCTGTTTGATGTAAAGAAAAATTGTTTCAAATGCTCAAGACTTTGAGCTAATGAAATGAAGACAGAAATACGTGTGACACAAAGTAAAATTTAAGGAACACTATATGAGAATCAAGATAATTGGAAATTTGTTCACAGGTGACACACCGGAAAATGCCGTTAGGGCTGTCTTCAAGTGTAGGAAGATGTTCTGTGAATTTGAACTTTCATGGTCATTTTCTACATTTCTAAAAGAACAAAGAGGAAGTAGAATTATCTCTAGGAGAGAAGATCTATGTTAACAGACGTGAATTGAGACTTTTTTTTTTTTAATAAAACACTAGGGTGGCCAAAATAAGGTCACCCTCAGCTCTGGCCATCTGTCTTGGACATTTGCCCATTTTCAGGGCAAATGGCTGCAGAAGAGACCTGTTTTGATCTTGATAAGTGTACATGTAGAAATGCGTGCCAGTAGAATTATCAGTGTACTACGTCTATGACGTGAGGGGTACTTTCTAAAGCCTTCTCCTAGGCATGGTCTCATCTGAAAGAACAGAAACAAGAATGTAAAGAGGTAAAGAACCACAGTGAGTAAAAAGAGCAGACATGCCCTGTCCTCCTGCTGACCAGGGAGCCAGCATGGGAGAGTGAGAAGCCACCAGCAGGGGGAGGCACAGGGCGTGGGGTGTGTGTCAGCCTTGGCAACACTCGGGGACCCCAGAAGGGGGTTACCTGGTGAAGAATGGCTGGTTGCCAGGATACGTGCAAGGTACAGATTATTGCATCAGAGAAAAACAGGTTCTGACTCTCACCTAACAGGTCTGCAGGCTGAGCTAGACCTCTAATTTTCTGCCGCTGTCAAGTCATTCTCTAGGTATTTGAGACGAATTGCAATGGGTTTCCTATGGGTTATGTATAACCAGAATGATCTCTTTCCCCAGGGCTTTGGAAGCTTAGGACCACTGGGGCTGGCAAGGTAGGAATGAATTTGGTCTTGACCATGTTACAAATCGCTATAAACCACCTGTGAAGATTTTTAGCTGTCTGTCCTCGTTGGGACCCCCAAACTTTATTTCTTCACTGTTCTCAAACCAGCTCTCTGCAGTCCTGGCATTGATGTCTGGTCATTGATGTTTTTTTATAAGATTATTTGGTGACTATAGAATCAGATACAGAGTGGAGAAATATTTTATATTAAAAAACCCTATGAAATATATCTACACCGTAACCCCACATCTGTGGTGACTGGATGGACAAGCATACTTCAGATGCCGTTTCTCTCCCTCCTGAACAGAGCTGAGTGTGCCAGGCAGTTCTGCCCTTTGAGTTATATATTCTAATATATCACCCTCTGGCTTTCAATCATTATTCTTTCTTTAGGTGCATTCATGTTATTCTGATTTCTGTTCAGTCCAGGATATTTTTGGATGTCTTATTGATGCCACTCTCAGATCAGAGACAACGAGGTGCCCAAGGGCTGGGGGCTCAAGCAGAAGAGAATTTTGGAGCAGCAAAGGAACCCCAAAGAACCTGCGATCTCTCCTACAATCTACCAGATCAAGTCTTGGAGACAAATAATAATAAATGACTCTACATTCCTGACATCTGATTTTCTCCTTCCGGCCCTAACCAGGCTCTCTTGGTTTGACTTTGCTTTGACTTTGCCCTGACTTCTTCGGGCCCCACTCTGCCACCTGCAGAAGGGGGTCGTCTCAAACATCTCTGCCAACTCCAGGTTCTCAGAAGGATTCTCTGAGGGAAAAGAATCTAAATTAAACAAATTGTTAGTGGCTTTTTGTTTCTGCTTCTTCTCTTTATTCTGTAGCTGCCAAGTCATTCTCTAGGTATTTGAGACAGAGCGAAATGGGTTCCCTGTGGGTTTAATTTCACTTGCTCCCTACATATTTTTTATTATGCACTTACCAAGGGATCAATCTCAGCAACTGTCCCCCAGGCACAAGTGTCCTTTTAGTTCTCAGAAGCTTGGCAACCCACATAAAGTATTCTAATTAAAAATGTGCATTTCAAGAAAAATTTGAAGTCACACCCTCATACAGTGGAAGAAAGGTTCTCTGTTAAACTCTCCACAGGCATGAGAATGAATCTCCTTGTTAGAAAGAGATTTTCTACTCCACCAATCCTCGCTCCGGATTTCACAATCCACCCTGGGCGCTGGAACTTCAGATCAGTAGCCCCCTGGGTGATAAGCACTGACTTCCATCTACCATCTGTTAGTCCTTCACATAGGGGCTCGAGTCAGTAAACACATCCTGAGGACCTACCATGTGTCTGGCTCAGCACTCAAAGTCAATGAGGATACAAAGATCATATATTGCAAGGGGGCAGTGCTCAGACTCTGAGTGAGTCACATGTGGTTTGGGTGTAGGCCCTATACCAATTGCTGACCTCTTTGAACCTCAATATCATCTATAAAACAAATGGCATCTGCCACGTGTAATGTGTGAAACAATGGCTCAATATCTGGTTTCTAGTAAGCGCTTAATAAAAGGGAAAATGGCCGAGTCAGCAGGCAGTCACCAAGAATCTTTTATGTTCCATATGTGTTGGTAAACAAAGTAGGCCCAATAGCCGTTCTCATGGAACTTGAAATCTTACGGGAGAGACGATCTGTATAAAACAAACCAACCTATAAATATATAATGACAATCTGTGGTTGGTGCTATGAAGAAATGAACTGTTATCTGAAAGTACTTGGGACGTTAATGTGGGCAACGCGATGTGGGCTTGTAAAAGAAGGAAAAGTGGCTCATGCCTGTAATGCTAGCGCTCTGGGAGGCCAAGGCAGGGGGATGCCTAAGGCTAGGAGTTTGGGACCAGCCTGATCAAGAGCGAGAACCCCATCTCTATCAAAAATAGAAAAATTATTTAGGCATCATGTCAGGCACCCATAGTACCACCTACTTGGGAGGCTAAAGCAGGAGGATCACTTGAACACAGGAGTTCGAGGTTGCGATGAACTGTGATAATGTCACTACACTCTAGCCAAGACAAGAGATGAGGACCCTGTCTCAAAAAAAAGAGAGAGAGAAAGAAGAAAGGGGACTCACAGCACAGCAAATACTCTCAGGGAGGGACATAGTCAGGGCAGCCTTCACAGAAGACCGAAACACATTTATCAGAAATAACAGTTTTGTTCCATTTTATTTTATAAATGGGTAAACTGAGGCATAGGTCATGAGTTGCCTCCAATCATATAACTAGTTAATGAAAGAGGAGGCTTTAGAACTCAAGCCTCCTTCTGTTTGGGGTTTTTCTACCATTGCTTCTTATTTCTTCTTAAATATATCGAAACATTCAGGATTTTTTCTTAAAGAATACTGAGCAGCAGTAACAAGATGCCTTTTTCTTCCACTACTAATAATAGTCCTTTCCTGAAATTTCTGGGGGAGAGAAAAGACATCAAGTGAAAATTCTATGAAAATCTTGCAAGTTCTAAGCTGTTTAAACTTGGGTAAGCTCCTACTTCAATGCTTTTCCATTTGCGTGTTCCTTCTTTTGGCGCTTGGATTTTGTTAGAATGATGCTCTCGCCAAACTCCCAGAGTTCTCAGAGGCCCAGAATGTGCGGCTGGCTATGCAGGCTTACTCATCCCGCCTGGTGAACCTCACCCTCTGGGCATGCAACCCAGGGTCTCTGTGCTGACCCTCAGAGGCTTCTCAGCGACCCCGAATCTGAAGGGGATGCTCAACCTGACTGCTGGGCACCTGCCACCTTCATTTTCACCCAGTGATGACACTGGCAGGCAAGATTCCAGCTGGCCCGGAGCCAGGCAGGTGTTCCAGTTGGAAGCAGCATGGGCGTGGCGATCTAGATATAAATTCCAGCCCGGCCACTTGTTAATAACTTTGGGCCCGTTACTTAATCTCTTAGAACCTTGGTTTCTGTAAATATAAAATAAGAATTTGGATGTAACTTTTGGGGTTGTTACAAGGCAATGAAGTAAGTACTAAGATGGCACATGGTACTCAATAAATATGTGTTCTCTTGTTTATTTAAATTAATACCTTGTGTGAATCTGGATGGCAATGGAGACCATTCTTCTAAGTGAAGTTTCACAAAAATGGAAAAACAAATACTGCAGGTACTCAATATTAAATCGGAACTAATCAATCAAGACCCATGTGGCCGTGTGGAAATAAAACTCAATGGAAAGCAAGGAGGTAGGAGGGGCAGGAGAGGAGGAGTAAACTCACAGCTAACAGGCGCAGTGCACTGTGTCTGGGTGGTGGGCATGCGTATGACTTTGAGTCCAACTGTTCCAAAGCAAATAACTCAAGCAAAACACTGAAATTTTTAAAAAATGTGTGTAACACTGACTGTGTAACAAGCACTCTGCTAAGAGCTTGGCAACATTAATTCAGACACTTTCTTTCTTCCATGGGAGGTAGAAATGCACTGACAAAGTATGTACGGGGGGGGGGGGGGGAGGGGTGCGCCAGAAGGGCCATGTCACAGGCCTGTGGAAAGAACACCTTATCTTGCATGGAAACCAACCACCATGTCTCCCAAGCATGAAACCAGGACTTTTCTTAGACTCATAGTTAGTGGTCACTCTCCCTAGTTAGATGGAAGGGAAGAGAAGGGAAGGGAAGTGGAGGGGAAGGGAAGGGAAGTGGAGGG